>LPNX010973037.1:469200-484112 GCA_001517045.1 Pseudotsuga menziesii
GAATTGAAGGGTTTCAATTGCACGGAATTACACCAGAAACTATGCTTTGCCAAAGCTTTCTCCTCAGTCCCGTTTTCTTCAAGCTAAAGCTACCCTGTCTTCAATCGATTCAATTGGTGGAACACACGCTGAGTAAAATCACTGGAAACAATGAACTGCTATTGACCGGCGTTTAAGAATTGACCATCGGTGATCTCCACACTCAGCAATTTCTCTGTTCTCTGCTGATTGATACATGAGATTGTCCTCAGCAAATTTATTCCATCGTGACCTCTGTCCTCTGCTGGTTTATACCTGAAAATTTCACTAGCCCGTGAATTTTCAAATCTCTGTTCAGCCCGTGAATTTTCAATTGATTATACAGCCCGTGAATTCCAATCATAAATGCAGCCCGTGGATTTCCAATTGATTATACAGCCCGTGAATTCCAATTTCATCATTTTAAGTTGTCATATGTTCAAATATTTATATGAAATTTAAGATGATTGGTTTCCTTAAATAAATGAATATGTTTGCCAAAATTTTATTTTGAATGAAACTTTTCCTAGAGTTAAGGGGTTATAAAGAGTTATTAATATATAAAAAATTATTTATTAAAATATTTTATTTATTTAAAACTTTTTAATATTTGAATTTAAAGTTTTCTTGTTTAAAAATGTCATCTTTCTTTGTTTAAATGAGTTATTATTATTATTTTTTTTTAAACATTTTAATAATTAAAAAATTTAATTGGTTAAAAATAATTATTTATTAAACCATTTTAATTTTATTTATTAAACCTTTTTGAAATTATTAAGTATTCAAGTGTAAGTCTTTAAAAGATTTTAAAGTGTTTAAAAGATTATGGGTTTAGGGACTCCTAGGGTACCAAGAACTTAATAGCACACAAAAGACCACTGAAGAGGTTATTTGGACACTAGCAACTTTTTCGACCCACTTAGGATTACTTGAACACTCTACAGGGCTTTTGGCAATGTCCCAAGGGCTCCAAGGGCTTCAGACTTGGGCTTGGACAAGGTCAAAAGGTCTCCTTTGACACAGACACTCACAAATCAAACACTAACCCTTAGGGGCTCCACAAGGGGCACCAAGACTCAACCGTTGGCATCAATGACCAGGCACTGTTGGCATCAATGACAACTTAATCAACAGTCCCTACAAAGAGTTTCAAAGGCTCTTGTGTTTTAAAATGTTTTTTGGTGTATGATGAGGATGGGTGCTTTTTAGGAGTTTTTAAAAGAGATTTACAATAACAATTTAATGACCCAAGTAAGTACTTGCAAAATGTTCTCAAGCACACCCAAGATTTGTATCAAGCATCCCAAACACTACATTGACTCTATTTGGAGTCGAGATCAAGTGATAGCACCTGACTCTTTGCTTGCCCCCAATGCCACACCTTTCCCACTTGGGAAACAGCTTTTGGAAGATTTCTGCTGACGGTGTGCACATCAACGAGCAACAAGCTTATTGTGAATAAATGAATGAATTATATTAGGGGGGAAGGGAACTTTGAATATACCTGACGGTACGTGGAGTATGTCCAAAACCCTTATTCGATGCAGTTCCACACGAGGAATATGTGGATTGGATCGGAGTCTCTGGGACGTGTCCAACACTACACCAACAAGAGTGTATCCTGACAATATCCCAAGGTCACTACCCAGTTGTTCTCGCTTTCTCTGTGAACTTTCCCGGCAATGGATTAATTCGAGGTGTTGCATTTTCGCCTTGGGAGGTTAATTCAAATGTGAATCTACCTTAACTAGCCACCCTCGTTGCTTTTGATGCAACCAACTATTCGGTCAAACCGCAGTGGTGCAAAGCATACACAACGGAGTCTTGTTGGTTATAAGGATTTTAAAGGTTGTGTTTTGTTTGTTAAAAAGGAAAAAATAAACCTCCAAGAATCTCTTTCGATTTAAATGAACCTCAATCGAGAAAGCAAGGAGGGGTTAATTTTAAACAAGAAATAAAAATTGACACAAGGAACTAAAAAATCAATGGTTTTCTAATTAATCCTACCACACATCTCTTTCCCCTTTCGGGTAACTCAAGAATTCGTGGGGTTAATATTTGTTTTACTTTTGATCAAATAAAGATATAAAAAATGCACAGATCAAAGTATACTGATCTATAAAGAAAAACTACACTAACAGAAGCAAAACCATGAAAAAAAGTGTACCAACGCAAAACCGCCCAGGGGGTATGGGAAGTGGGCTCAAAGGAGCCTACTCAAAACATTTTATTACGGTGTTTACAATGCTTGAGGTGGATGCCAATGGTCCTTACATATCTGGATTCAAAGGCCTACAGGTTTTAGGAATGAATAAAGAAAGAAGAAGGTTGTTATGGGAGGCCTTTGTGGCATATATCTTCTATTTTCTTATAGCACTTATCCTTGTCCTGTCAACAAGAGACGAAAGCCAGCCACCTATCATGAACCAAATGTGCAGGATATAACGTTAAAAGCATAAAATAGTTAAGTATTGAATGATCAAAAAATATGCACAAGTACTTAACAATACTAGATCTATTCTAAGAATGATGCTTTACAATTCTAGATCTAGAAACATGTTTAAAAATATCAACCTTTAGATATTCTTTGAAAGAGAAACTAAACTACTTAAGCATGTGAGTAACCGTAACCAAAGGGGAAAGTTTGATTTAAAATGGAGGGAGAGAGAGAGAGGGAAAGAGATCAAGCTTGGGAATGCTTGGGCTATGGAGTCCGTTGGTGGAGAGTGGAGGGACTATGCCTCCTCAACAATGAGTTCTTGGAGAGTGAGAGAAGCAAGCAAGATCTCACACAAATCCAAGAGAAGCACCTATAAAACACCTTCACACTTGCCAAGAGACTTGTCAAATCCAGTAAAAACTCATGCTAAAGACAAGAAAAGCATACCCATAAGCAAATCAGCATGCAAATTCTAAATCTTGAACATAAATTACATAAGAGAGCAAAGAAACTACTTCACTCACTCCTACCAATTAGTACTAATCCTTCAATAAGGCTAGATTTGACAAGGAATAGCAAATGCATAAAAGAAATTCTACATATTACCTCAACAAAAAACATGATACAGTGATCATCCAACACTTAATCCATGCACCACATGAGACCTCCAAAGCCTTTTATTATTCCAAAATAATTCAATACAATACAACTAGAGCAGGCCTTCGATCCTCTCACCATGGCAAATGAGAGAGAAAAGCTTTGTTTAAATAACCATAGAGAAGAGGGGGGGGAACCATCATCGGAGATGAATTTGAGTTCAAGGAGATGATTGTGGATCTTGTTTGATGTGATTGGCATGAGGAGGCGACACATCTCCATATGGAGATGCGCCCTCATCAAACTCCCACATGGTTTACCCACACGAGGCCACATACACATACGTGAGACAAATGAGGGGTGCATGGAGTTTAAAGTCAAATTCACATGAGAAAAAAAGGGAGTTGTTTGATGTGTGGAGTTAGCTCAAGTGGTAGGCACCACCTCAAAGGGAGGTGCACCAACTCTCCATAATCCAACCACCAAACCAGAATCGCCACATGTGCTAAATAATCCAACGTGAGCTTAGTGAAGGATGACACAATCCCTTCATTGGATATATTCGCTACACTCCAAATAGGCTCTTAAAAACACATGCATTTTTTTAATCCTAAATCACCCATCACAAGAGAGAAGATCGCCACCTTATCCAACAACTTTGACTTGTTTCCCTTTGATTTATGAATTTTGTCATTTTGTTGCACTTTTAACATTAAAATGACATCTTAATGCACCTTTATAGAAATAACACCTTATGAAATGTTTTAGCTGCCCGAATCATTGGAAAAGTGGCCCTCGGGGTGAAGAGGACAATTTAAGTGTGAAAACGAGCCTCCACACGCCAAAAATTGACTCTAGACCCATCTTTTATGCCTTCTACAACTTTTTTAATTAAACCATTAAAAAATGGCCTAATTTTGCAAGAAAAAAATAATTTTCTTGGAATTGAACAAAAACCTAGGGGGGCCTAGCACATGTCCATACAGCTCAATTTGAATGCCTAGCATGTTTACAAACATAGACATAGAGACTATAATAACATCCTAAGGCCTAACCACCAAGATGACTACCCCAACTTTGGAGGTGTGAGTGAAAAACTCAGAAATTATTAGTCATTTGTTCAACAACAAATAATTACAGAGGGAAAAAACAATCAGGGCTAGTCGGCTTGATGTCTAAGTGTAGGAAGCCGAGTCTTTTATAAAATTGACCATGCTAACACATTTTTTACCATTTCCCCAAAGGGGTATGAATATGTTTTACAAAAATTTTGAAAAATCTCCCAGAAAAAGTCTTGGCGGACTTCTGAACTCTAAAGAATGAACAAGTATACTTGTTCTACTTTGTCGGCTCGCTTGAAAACTCCACCAAGTACAACTTAGGTGGTAACAGGCACATTAGCAAACAAGTAGTCATTGTAACTATTCTTTTAGTGTTCATGAGAAGTTATGCAATTGCTTCTATAGATTTCTTTCTTGCTGTTTTTCATTTGCAGATTTGGATTTCTCAAATCTCCTTTGTCACTTGTTGGATTAATTGAAGGTTCTAATATCCATAGTTTATTGCCCTGATTTATACACTCATGCTTTTAGTGTTGAAAAGTCTAAGAATTTTAATGGTGTTTCTAATCGTTTTTAGTTTCAAAAATATAGGGTAAATCTTTGATTGCAGATCGGCTATCATGAATTAGAAAATTTAACACACATGCACTGTGAAGATATATTATATTTGCACTTTATAATTTATACTTTAGTACAATCCATACTTTATTGTTATCGCTTTTGGGCAACTCAGTATAGATCGATCACTCACCCAATTTATTGTATCCCAAGTCATCGAAGTCGGCAATTTATCGCCATGAAATTCAAAAATCGTCGATTTTTTGTGTCTGGTGAACTATTCGTTGAAATTCGACGATTTTCCCCACTGGTGAACCCTAGTCGTTTAAATTTTCCTTTAATATTCAACTAGGGCTAAACAGTGCATGCAAAATATCAACTGATAACCACACATGAATATCTTTTACAGTATGCAGCGGAATATAAAACTGAGAAAAAAATCACAACATCACATCACGATATTAACACTATTATTTTGGGTATGAAAACCCCCGGAAAAACACAAGATGGAAAAATCGATGCAGCAGTCAGATATAGATTTTATTATGAGAAAATATGGAACTTTTACAATCACTGCAAATTTACCCAAACCTGGAGAATGCAGTGCCCAGCAAAATCATTGGGAAAATCCTAGCTAAACCTCAACGCCCTCCTTTGTGAGTGTACGGCCCAGCTATACAAAGCTCGACGATCATGTTGCTCGCACCTCCGTCTTCTCAGCTAAATCCTCTGTCTGACTTTCTCTCCCTGTCTGTATCATGTCTCTGTCGGAATACAAGTGTGTGTGTTCTCTCCACCAATTGATCTCTCTTTTACAACTTTAGGTACAGCGAAAACCCTAATTTCACTTTCACTTTAACTAGTGGTTCACCACTTAAGTAATTTAGATCACTTTAATTTATTTTCCAAAATAAACTTAGGAAAAGTACATTAAATGCAACTGGTTTCCTAATTTAAGTCTTCTGCATGCAGGAAGACCTTCCTTGTTGCTACTAGTTTAACACTCCCTCTCAATGAGGAAAAGATTCGGTAGCAACCCCAACTTATTCCTAAACTTCACAAAACTCTGTCTGCAAAGTGCCTTGGTGAAAATGTCTGCCACCTGCTCATCTGTCTGTATGTACTCCAACCGAATGGTTCCTCTCTGAACACAATCTCTCAAGAAGTGGTATCTGATGTCTATGTGCTTGCTCTGGTCATGTAACACTGGATTCTTAGATAGCTTGATGCCACTTTGATTATCACAGTGACCTATTGTAGCCTCTAGCTCACACTCGAATAACCCTGCAAGTAACTTCCTCGACCACATGCCCTCACAAGCAGCCATGCTGGCTGCCATGTACTCAGCCTCTGCCGAGCTCAATGCAACTGACTTCTGCTTCCTGCTGAACCAAGAGGCAACCCCTGATCCAATGTTGAAACAGCAACCTGAAGTACTCTTCCGATCCTCTACACATCATGCCCAGTCAGCATCTATGAAACTTGCTAACTGTACACTCCCCCTACGCTCATAAACCAATCCATACTCCACTGTACCTCTGATGTAGCGAAGTATGTGCTTCACAGTCGTCCAATGCACTCTCCAAGGGTCCACCATGAACTGACTCAAAGAGTTGATCGCAAAGCTGATGTCTGGTCGAGTGTTGACCAGATACATAAGCAATCCGATAAGCTGACGATATAAGGTAGGATCAAATCCGTCTGACCCTGATGCATCACTTCCTCCAGTTGGAAACTAGAGCTATGGCCATAGGCTTGCAGTCCTCCATCCTGAATCTCTTTAGGATCTCTACTGCATACTTCCCCTGTCCGATGAAGAAGCATCCATCTCTCTACCAAACCTCCAAGCCCAAAAAGTAATGCATCAACCCAAGGTCCTTCATTTCAAACTCCACTGCAAGATTGGACTTGTAGTCTCCAATCAGCCTCTCATCTCTTGTCAAAAAGAGATCATCGACATATAGGACCAGTATGAGAGGCACCTCACCTGTCAAGAAGTACAGGTTGTGATCAGCCTCACTCCGTTGAAATCCCATCTCCCGTAGATAGCTGTCAATCCTCGAGTACCATGCTCGAGGTGCCTGGTTGAGCACGTAAAGAGCTCGATGCAGTCTACATACATGTGTCTCCCTATTCTCCACATCAAACCCCTCTGGCTACTCAATATACACCTCCTCTATTGCTTCGTTGAGGAAGGTAGTCTTGATGTCCATCTGATGGAGACGCCAACCTATCTCAGCTGTTATTGAGATAATGGTCCGAATGGAAGAATAACTGGCAACAGGGGCGAAGGTCTCCTCACAATCAATACCCTCCTTCTGTGAAAACCCCTTTGCCACGAAGCGCACCTTGTACTTCTCCACGCTTATGGCTGCTACATGCTTCACCTTGTAGATCCATCTGGATCCAACCACCTTTTTCCCTTGTGGCCTCGGCACAACCTCCCATACCTGGTTTTTCATAATGGAGTCATACTCCTCAGCCATAGCTTCTTGCCACACATCATGTTGTGCAGGCTCCCCAAAGCTGGAACGTTCAAAGTTAATCAACTCTATCATCAATGCCATATAACTAGGCCTCTTTGGTGGTACACTCCGTCTAAAAGATGTCTGTGGAGGATCTACCTACCTGGAATCTTGCACTGTGGATCTAAACCACTTAGGCCTTGGCCTAGTGTCAACCTTCTGCAACTGCTGGATATCCGTATCCTACTGCAACTAATCCTTCAAGTCAATGACTGAGGGATCTTGTCCACCTGACTCTCCGTGACCACTAGAACCTGTGCTCTGTGTCTGTACCTGTACCTGTACATCTAGTTCCTCCAACTTGACTCCCGACTCCTGTGCTGGCTACTGCTCTGTTGGTAAGTCCAAAGATCTCCACAAGGCCCTGTCCTCATCGAACTGGACATCCCTGCTCAGAATGATCCTCCTATGAACAGGAATGTAAACTCTATATGCCTTCGAAATCTCGCTATAACCAATAAGTAACCCCTTCTCTCCAGAAGGGTCCAGCTTCTTCCTATTGTCAGCATGAACATGACAATAGCAAACACTGCCAAATATGCGAATGTGACTCACATCTGGCCTAGTGCCTGTGAAGACCTCCTCCAGTGTCTTCCTCCCCAAGGCTGTGTGGGGACACCTGTCCTGAATGTATACTGCAGTCCTATATGCCTCGTCCCAGAGGAATAGTGGTAATCCCTAATCAAATAGCATGGCCTTGGCTGCTCCAACCATAGTCCTGTTCTTTCGCTCTGCAACTCCATTCTGTTGTGGGGTATGGGACACAGTGTGCTCCTTCTTGATCCCCTCAGCGGAACGATACTCCATGAACTCATTGGAAGTGTACTCACCCCCGTTGTCTATCCTCAACACCCGAATCTTCTTTCCTGTTTGTTTCTCCACAAGAGTCTTGAACTCTCGGAACCTCTCAAAGACCTCCAACTTGGCCTTCAAGAAATAGATCCAGATTTTCCTGGAATAGTCATCAATGAAGGTTACGCAATAACTGTAACCACTGAATGAATGGACACTCATAGGTCCGCATACATCCGAATGCACCAAGTCCAAGGGTGTAATGTCCCCTTCCAACTAAACCACCTGGAGAACACCCGTTAACCTATCTTATTCCCATAGGTTTGAGCGAGTCTTAAAGAAAAGGGAATAACTGCAGACTGATAGCACTAGGAGCAGAAAGGTACATCAATTCAATATTATTAAGTCATCAGTGTAGAAAGAAGGCCATCAGAGTTCATATCCTAAAGCATGCGGAGCATTCAGACCTTTTTAGTCAGTATTAAAGTCAACATCAAATTAGAATCGCATGCATGCAAAAGTGAAGCATAAACCCTAAAAGTGACATGTAAACCCTAAAAGCATATGAAGATCTTTTTAAGAAGGGTTATGGGACTAAAGGAGGTATCTATTGTTATTATTGATTGATTTGGATAATTGAGCAGCAAAACAGCGTGCAGCTACGGCAGTTGGGGTTGATGACGAAGTCTTCAACTAACGAGGGTTCGACAATGCAATATCTGCCCTAGTCTCCTTCAAGATAAACCATCCAAGTTTGTCACAGCATCTATTGCATTCATCATTATTCAATGTTCTAGTGTATGCCAGAAGATTATTTGCAGGATCATCTGTACAGCTGGGGGCATTTAGTTGAAAAACCCAAGTCATTCATCGGGACTCCGAATCACCATATTTCTTCCGCATGTGGCCTGCATCCTCACTGACAGGATCACTCTACTACATTGAGTGATTATCAACCACCGGATTGCTCACCTAGAGCAGCTAGCAGCAGAATACAGAGGTGTGGGGGCGTGAGCATCAGTCTAGTAGATCAATTCGCTAGGGTATCCGGAGGGGTCAAACTCCTGCATGCTCCGGCCATCCTCTCAGGCACGGGCACACCTACACTCCGACCAACTTTCAGCTGAAACTAACCATCCCTTCATAAAAAACGTCATCCTTAGCTGATTCAGACTATTGGAGGTATTACGAAGGAAAAAGATGTTATTTCTCCATCAATTCAGTTTATCTTGCATGCGTATTCTCTCTGGAGCTTTATCAGCCAGCTTATCAATGGTAAGTGTTCATTCTATCTTGCAAACCCTAACCCTAAATTCAGCTATAATATAGGGTAATTTTGAATGGCAGTTTTGCATGCCCGACTATTTCAAAATTTTGCATAGAATTAGAAAATATCAGTATTTGGGATATTATAATGGTATCAGAGCATGTTCCTTGCTAGCTGTGGGCTTAAACATGAGAAGTATATGAATACAGAAGAGGACACTTTTGTAACCTACAGAAGAAGGAAGAGTAGGTACACGGAGGAATTTGAGGATATCCAACTAGAAGATACCAACTCAGGCATGGACCCAACAGGTATACACTCTGACAGGGGAAAAGGAATGGGAGAAGATGAGGATAGGATGGAGTTCCGCAACCTAGTAAGCGCATTGCAGGACCTAGCCAAAGGGCAAAAGGACGTACTGAATGCAATCAACAGAATGTCGACGAAACCAGAACCAGGCAATAGCAGTACACCTCTCTCACCGGTAGATAGAGGGTCTACAAGTAGTAGTGGGAAGCATGCATACACCAATATGCAAAACACACCCCACATATATAACAGACCTTTAACCAGGCCTACTATGCCTCACTTCCTGGCAGATGCACTAGCAGGACCAGTCATGCCAACAGAACCCATTGAACCATTTGGGGCTTATCTACAGGAATACAGGGATTTGGGAGATGAGTTCCATTCAACCATGACTTTCTTAGATTTCTGCAACATGAAAAGCAAGAGCAGGCCGAGAGGGTTCAATAGAGCATTCAATTAGAATTTTGAGTTGCAATGCACAATGGGGAGACCGACTATCCCCAACTTTGATGGGACATCCAGTTGTTCAGCCAGGAATTGGGTACAGAAATTAGACACCTACTTCCAACTTAGCCCCATGACAGAGACAGATGCAATCAAGTTGGCTACTTTACATTTAGACAGGGAAGCACATGAGTGGTAGTACCACGGATTGGTGACATTGGGTCACAACACTATCACTTCCTACAGTGACTTCAGACAAAGGCTCATGGAGCGCTTTGATAAGAAGGACCCATAGATTCATTTCAGGGATCTTACGCAGCTCAAGCAGACAGGCAATGCCGAGACATTCATATCGAAATTCCAAAGAGTTTCAATTATGGTATCTGACATATCAGAGAGTCGGTTGATTATGCTATTTACGGAGGCACTATCTAAGCCACTCCGCGGATGGGTGAAGGCTTACAGGCCAATTACTTTGCAAGATGCCATCAGTAGGACTCTAGACCTACAAGATTCTGTACCAAAGAACAAGCAACCGCAAAAAACTACCTGTCTCCCGGAAAACAAGGAAAAACCTACCCTTTCTTCCAGAAAACAGGGAAAGGATAATCCCACAGAGGGAATGGTTGAACAAGGACACACGACGAGATCTGAGAAGGAAGAACTTATGTTTTGCTTGCAAAGAACCTTGGGTACCAGGCCACAGATGTATGGGTAAAGGGAAAGTGCACCTCATCGAGGTACTTCCAGATAGCAGTGAGAAAGATGAGTCGAAGCAGAAACTGGATGGAGAACTACACAATACAAAATTGGAACAATTGCCACAGAGAGCCACTATTGCTACCCTCTCAGGAGTCCCCACCTTCCATACTATCAGGATCAAGGGAAGTATCCAAGGACAGCGTGCCATTGCTTTGATTTATGGTGGGGCCACCCACAACTTTATAGATGCCTCTTGGGTAGAGAGAAAAAGATTTCCCACTGAGGGCTTTACCGTTGTCATGGCTGGAAATCATAGGATGAAATGCACACAGAGGATACCTCAGTTACAGGTACAGCTTGGGAATTATACATTGGTGGACGACTTTTATGTGGTAGATGTGACAGACACGAGCATTGTTTTGGGAGTACAATGGTTGTACTCAACTAGGAAATACTCAACCAACTACCAAACATTCGAGATGGAGTTCCTTGCACCACATGGGAAGAGGGCAGTCCTAAGAGGTATGCCCAATGAAGCTTCAGGGTCAGTCACAGCAAAGGGGATGACCACCATATTCAGGCATGAGGGCAAGACTCGCACAAGGAAATGGCCAATCCCAACACATAAGACTTCAAGGAAGGAACAGTGGTGTGCAAAGGGCTTTCCGGGTAGACCTCCAAACAAAGGTAGGATTGGCCCTAGGGGATTTGGACAAGGAGCCAAAACTAGCATGTTCGATCCTCACAGGTATCCCAGAAGATACAAGGAGGGAATACAAAGCAGGGGTGAAAAGAAACACCAATTTGAAGGAAAAGAAGGGCCACCCAGTAGTGGAAAAAACTGGTTGATAAAAATGAACAAGAAGAGAAAGGGACAGATGATTCAGTATATTGGTCGGAGATTGCTTGAGGACGGGCAATTTCGAGAGGGGAGGACTATAATGTCCCCTTCCAACTAAACCACCCTGAGAACACCCGTTAACCTATCTTATTCCCATAGGTTCGAGCGGGTCCTAAAGAAAAGGGAATAATTGAGGACTGATAGCACTAGGAGCAGAAAGGTACATCAATTCAATATTATTAAGTCATCAGTGTAGAAAGAAGGCCATCAGAGTTCATATCCTCAAGCATGCGGAGCATGCAGGCCTTTTTAGTCAGTATTAAAGTCAACATCAAATTAGAATTGCATGCATGCAAAAGTGAAGCATAAACCATAAAAGTGACATGCAAACCCTAAAAGCATATGAAGATCTATTTAAGAAGGGTTATGGGACTAAAGGAGGTATCTATTGTTATTATTGATTGATTTGGATATTTGAGCAGCAACACAGCGTACAGCTATGGCAATTGGGGTTGAGGACGAAGTTTTCAACTAACGAGGGTTCAGCAGTGCAATATCTGCCCTAGTCTCCTTTGAGATAAACCATCCAGGTTTGTCACAGCATCTATTGCACTCATCATTATTCCGTGTTCCAGTGTATGCCAGAAGATTATTTGCAGGTTCATCTGTACAGCTGGGGGCATTTAGCTGGAAAACCCAAGTCATTCACCGCGACTCTGGATCACCATATTTCTTCCACATGTGGCCTACATCCTCACTGAAAGGATCACTCTACTGCCTTGAGTGATTATCAGCCACCGGATTGCTCACCTGGAGCAACTAGCAGCAGAATATAGAGGTGTGGGGGCGTGAGCATCAGTCTAGTAGATCAATTCGCTAAGGTATCTGGAGGGGTCCAAACTCCTGCATGCTCCGGCCATCCTCTCAGGCACGGGCACACCTACACTCCGACCAACTTTCAGCTGAAGCTGACCATCCCTTCATCAAAAACGTCATCCTTAGCTGATTCGGACTGTTGGGGGTATTACGAAGGAAGAAGAGGTTATTTCTCCATCAGTTCAGTTTATCTTGCATGCGTATTCTCTCTGGAGCTTTATCAGCCGACTTATCAATGGTAAGTGTTCATTCTATCCTGCAAACCCTAACCCTAAATTCAGCTATAATATAGGGTAATTTTGCATGGCAATTTTGCATGCCCGGCTATTTCGAAATTTTGCATAGAATTAGATATCAATATTTGGGATATTACAAAGGGCTCCTTAGACTTGTGCTCACTTTGTGGGAAAGGCTTCCTAATGTTCTTCCCAAAGCACAACCCTTGCAGTGGTTATGCTTTTCCTCTTGTACCTGAGGAACTCCAATGATTGCCTGTCTCAAATGCTTCAGTGCTCCATGGTGTAAGTGTGTCATCCTCCTATGCCACAACTCACCCTAAGTGTTGTTGTTGCTGCTAACTAGAGCCTTTGCAGGCTCAAAGTGTAATCTGTACACTTTCCCGCTCCTTCTACCAATCACCCGATCCAAACTTTTATCTGACCCCTCAGGCCTGATTTACACTATGGTCACGGAACTTCACCTGATATCCCTTGTCCTCCAGAGTGGAGACTGATATAAGGTTCTTGGTCAGTCCTGGAGCAGATAACACATCAGCAAAACTGAGGGGTTTGGCAGACTCCCTCTCAAATAAAACAGTGCCAACTCCCTAAGCCTAATACCGCCCATCATCACCCAGCTCAACGTGGATGCCTGCTCCACCCTCCTGCAAGTTTCTAAAGAATCTCTTCTGTCCAATCATGTGACTAGATGCTCCACTATCAATGTGCCATATGCTGCTCCCTGTGGTGCTTACCATGCAAGCTATCAAGCAAAACTCCTCATCGAAGTTCATGATGAACTCATCCACCTCTATAGATCCAGCCATCTAAGTGTTACTCTTCTTCTTTTTGTCTGGGCACTGGGAGGCAAAGTGTCCCTGCTTGTGGCAGATAAAACACTTGACCTTTGATACGTCAAGCTTCTTCTTACCATCCGTCTTCCTCTTTTCCTTCCCCTTGCTCTTCCCTGTAAGGGCTAGAGCCTCCTCATCCACAATCTGTGGGGCACTGCTGAATGAGCCTGACCCTTGACCCATGCGGGTCTCCTCTTGCACAAAGTCATCCCATAGTCTCTGCCAATCAGGGAGCTTCTCCCTGGCCACAACACCTTTGACAAAGGTGTCCCATGGCTTAGAGAAGCCATTGAGGGCTATCCGAACTAGCTCCTCGTCATCAGTCTTAGAGCCAACAACTCCAAGCTCATCCCTGATCTGTGTGAGCCTCGTGAGATAAGGCACCACTCCTCCTCCCTTGGTCATCTTGGTGTTGCGCATCCTCTCTTGCAACACCATCCTCCAGTTCTCGTTCTTGCTCTGGTACAGACTTTCCAAAGCCTTCCACATCTCCAATGCGGTCTTCTTACCAGAAAGGTGAGGGACTATATGGTCCTTCACTCCATCCATGATAATCAGCATGGCTTTGGAATCAATCTTCTTTTAGGCTATTAGATCTGTCGGATCTGTGGGTGCAACTTTTGTGGAGTCAATGTGCTCCTCAACATCACTGACGTCCAAGATCCTTGGGATCCTCTCTTTCCACGTAGGAAAGTTCTAAGCATCCTGGAGTCTATCCTCAACTCTCAACTACATGGCCATAGTGAAGTGTACCTGTCAAACCCTAGATCTATAAGCCTAGGTTTGTGTCTTCCTATAGATCTGCCCTTGATCTATTACAGCTGCTGCAAGTCTCTCAAGCTTTAGCTGACCAGAGCTCTGATACCATGTAAAATTTTCCTTTAATATTCAACTAGGGTTAAACAGTGCATGCAAAATATCAACTGATAACCACACATGAATATCTTTTACAGTATGCAGCGGAATATAAAACTGAGAAATAATCACAACATCACATCATGATATTGACACTATTATTTTGGGTATGGAAACCGCCGAAAAAACCCAAGATGGGAAAACTGGTGCAGCAGTCAGATATAGATTTTATTATGAGAAAATATGAAACTTTTACAATCACTACAAATTCACCCAAACCTAGTGAATGCAGTACCCGGCAAAATCACTGGGAAAATCCCAGCTAAACCTCAACACCCTCCTGTGTGAGTGTACAGCCCAGCTGTACGAAGCTCGATGATCCTGCTGCTCGCTCCTCCGTCTTCTCAGCTAAACCCTCTGTCTGACTTTCTCTCCCTGTCTGTATCCTGTCTCTATCGGAATACAAGTGTGTGTGTTCTCTCCACCAATTGATATCTCTTTTATAACTTTAGGTAAAGCGAAAACCCTAATTTCACTTTCACTTTAACTAGTGGT
>LPNX010973037.1:492278-502902 GCA_001517045.1 Pseudotsuga menziesii
TTATAAAAGGCTTGGCTTTCCAAGCTTAAGCATCAAGCCGACTAGCACAAAGTGTTTTTTCCCTCGGTTATTATTGGTTGTTGAACAAATGACTAATAAATTCTGAGTTTTTCACTCACACCTCCAAATTTAGGGTAGTCGTCTTGGTGTTTCGGCCTTAGGAGGTTATTAGAGCTTTCATGTCAGTGTTTTTCAATGTGCTAGGCATTGATTTGGAGTCGTATGGACATGTGCTAGGTCCCCCTAGAGTTTCGTAAGTTTCCAAGAAAATTAAAAAATTCCGCAATATTAGGCCATGTTTTAATGGTTTAATTAGAAATTTTCAAAATGTAATAAAAGTCAGATACGGAGTCTGTTTCTGACATGGGGACACTCATTTTCACACCCGAAGCATCCACTTTACTGCAGGGACCACTTTCCACATTAGTCGAACAGCCGAATCACCCCGTGGAGCATTATTCAACTTAAAAATGCATCAAAATAGCATTTTAATGCTAAGTTACACCATTTTGGCACTAAGGTCAAATGTTTGAAAAGTCAAAAAATTTAAATATTTTATAAAGGGGTGACATGGCATGGGTCCCCCTAAGGCTTACGTTACTCTTCAAACTTGAAGTATTATATTAAAGCATGGTATTAAACTATGGTTTAAACATTTGGCTAAGCGTGAGGAAAAATCTAACGTGAGACTCCACACTCCACGCTAGTGTAAAGTGTTAATGCTAGTGGACCCCTCCCCACTTGGTATTATTTTTTTAAAACTTTGGTGGTGAGTACAAGCTCACGTGAGTGGGTGTTGGGCGTGAGACTCCAGGCTAGTGTGGAGGCTAGCGAGTGGGGAATGGTGGGTGGACCCCCTCACTTCGAAGCTTGATTTTTGTTTTAAAAATCTTGGATATATTTGGGAGCTAGCGAGTCATGACATCACCACCTATTGACTTCACCAAACTCACGCGTGATTGAAGGAAGACGATTTGGTGATTTGGCAATTAGATGGAGTTGGTTGGCAACTAATTAAGAGTTTAACTAAGAGAGGTGTCAATCACCTTTGCAGTTCAACTCAGTCCCTCTTCACTTCAACTCAGATTGACTCAGTTAAGCTCATTGTAACTCTGAGTGCAACTTCAGTGTTGGTAGCCCCCTAGGGGCTTGGCTCTGGCTATAAATAAAACAACCTTTATCTCTTCCAAGCTAGTTAGAGTTGGATGAAGAATTGTTGCCATTGTAATACTGTTATATTTTCATTGTGAATAAAGAAGCTTTGGAGGTTATACCGTGTAGTGCATGTGATTGTGTGGATTCCCAGCGTCATGCTGCTAATGTGGTAACTGCAATTTTTTTCCAATTCTTGTGCTACTTTGTGTTCTGGCTTCAAGGATTTAGTTGAATCAAGTAAGGGTGTAAGCTAGGCAAGTAAGATTACTTGTTCTTGTTTATTCATATTATGTATGCTCAAGAATCTAAGGTGGGTGTAAGCTAGGCAAGTAAGATTACTTGTTCTTGTTTATTCATATTATGTATGCTCAAGAATCTAAAGTATATGCTCAAATAAGATTATTTTTGCATGATCTTTCATTTTTTGTTTCATACATATATATCCAGATCTCACGAGGTGTTGTGCAGGATTTTGTGATCTAGTTGCAGGTTCTCGATCGGATGAGGTGTGGATCAAGATTAATGCCATTCCTTATTCAATAAGCTCAAAACTTTGTTCCTCGGTGCTCCACAAAAGGGCCTCCTTTCAGCTTGTTTATTTCAAGCAACGAATCTGTTACCAACTTTTTTGTACCATAGTTGGGTTACCTGAGGAGCCATCGGTTGACAAACACGTCCAATGTTTGATCCAGTTTATCAGTTGATTCATCTTTATGTCTAGACAATTTTGGCTAGCCAGTTTTTTATTTGAGTAATTTTGACCATGGCCTCGCGGGGTTTGTAATAAAATGTGCTAATAGGGTGTTTTGAGTGGTTCGGTCTCCTAAGACATAGAATTTCAACTAAGGTATTCCAGGGAGTTTTTTGCCCTTGACAATTATGCTTTGCCTATAGCCGAGTATAATTGACGAGGTTTTCTCTCGCTTCCTCCAAAGCTAGAATGCCCGATTTTGAATTCTGAGCCTTGGGGGGTTATTAGAGCCCAACTAAGGATATATAAAACTACTAGACATTATTAGAGTAGAGCATGGTCATGTCCTAAATCACTAGGACTATCAAAAAGAATTCGAAAAAATTCTACCGGACACGTTAAAAATTATTTTTTAATTTTTTAATTTTTTAATTTTTTAATTATTTCCCGAAGTTTTTTAATTAATTTTTCCATAAATTAAATGGAAAAATCCCGCTTGTAATAAGTTAGTCATCCGGACCCCGAATTCAGCGATTGAAGGCTCTAACCTTAAGCCAACAATCATTTTTTATCGGCTAGCCAATCAGATCCAACTTTCAGATCATCAATCGGACATATAACGCACATTTTCTCAAAAAAATCATTTTTGGGGAAAAAATTGATTATTTATTAAAAAATGATTATTTTGGAGAAAATCCAAAACTCTCCAAATTAATCCAAATTTAGTGAAATGAAATGCAAAGCGACATGTCAATGGGCATTTATGATGATTGGAGTTATCATAACTCAGCTTTAGTCAGCATTCGGTGAGCAATAAAGATATATTCAGTTAACAGTCTTGTCATCTCTAGCTAAACTCTCGAATTGGATGAGATGGAGAGCACTCATTGGTTTGATGACTTGATCGAGGCAGGGACTGATGTTTACATTATGATCTATTGGCAGTGGCTCCTCCAGACCTAGGTGTGGCTCCTCCTTACCTAGCTCACGCTTTCCTTAGCCAGCTCATGCCCCTCTCTCCTCATGAGGGTGTCATCACACATGTGGGCTCATTAATGGCTTGTTTTCGATGGTCAGGGTTGGAGTGGGGGCGCCTTGCCTCGGTGGAGGGTTCCCCTCACTCTTGACTCTTCAATTGCGGTCTGGAGTTCTCAGTTATGTGCCGATCCGGTTAGGTCTGGTTTTTTGGTTTTAAGGTTTGGGTTCTTCTTTCATTGTATAAATAGAGGCTTCTTTAGCTCTACTGGGATGGATTTTTGTGTAGAGAAACTCTGTCCAAACTCTGTAAATGCTTGTTGCTTTATGCAACCGTGGAATAAATTTAAGGCTTTGGAGGCTCATATGGTTTGTTAAATGTGGATGAATGCTCTTGGCGAATGAGGTGATTGTGTTTCAATTCTCCCCTTTCATGCTTATGTTGGTTAATGATTCATGCTTTAGAAGGCTTCTGTAAGCACGTAAGATCAATTATTTAAAGTTTACAATTTAATTGTTTATGGCTTTACTCTTGGAAATTGAAAGTAGCATTAGTTATTCAGTTATATGTTATGCTCTTTTACATTTCGATTTGTGAAACATACATGATCTAACCCATCTTTTGGCAAGTATTCGAGTTGAATTTTTGCAGATCACTTCATCCAATCAAGTAGGAGTTCAAGCTCAGGTGCATCCTCTCCTCTTGAAGTCAAGACAACTTCCGAAAATTTCAAACTTCAAGGAATCCAAGCATCATCAAGAAGAGCCACAGGTTTGAATGTTTTTCTTCATTTTTATTCATCTTTCAAAGTTTAAAAATTTTTTACATTCTTGGGTTAGGGCAAGGTTTGGGCTAAAGTGAACATTCATTCATCAAACCGTATGCCCCTGTTGGCTGTCCCGTTTTCAATTTGTAGCCATCTTCCGCTTTTTATTACAGCCCTTTCTTCTCCTCTTTCGCTGCCCATTTTTGCCCTCTTTCTTCACTTTTTGCTGCCCACTTTTGCCCTCTTTTTTCACTTTTTGCAGCCCTCTTTTTGCCTTAATTTGCAGCCTCATTTACCCTTTTTTGCAGCCACTTTTTGGGCCCTAGTTTCAGCCTTCTTCCTCACTTTTTGCAGCCCTCTTTCTTCAATTTGCAGCCCCTCTTTTACCTTTGTTTTCAGCCTTCTTTGACCTTCTTTTGTCCTCTTTTCACCCTTTTTTTGGCTTCTCTTTTTCGTAGCCTTTCACTCTTTTTTTCTTCTGGTTTTGGTAAGGGGTGGGTTCTTTTTTTTTTGTCATGAAGTTTGTAGATCTAGTTTCATTTGTTTTTTGGACTAACACCATAACGAGTTTGTGTTCAAAGCTCTTAGTTCAGGCAGGTGAAAGAGAGCCCAAGGGCCTTACAAAAGCATGAAGCCAGCAAAGAACAAAAAGACAATCTTCCCTCTTCTTTCCGTCCCTTTCTCTCCTTGTTCTTTCAAGAAAAAGGCAAAAGCAGAGTCATCAAAAATTGTAAAAATTAATAGAAAGCGAGTGGGATTACGGCTCCCACACCCCTCTTCCCCCATTTGGGGGAAGCCTGTATCATCCCATTGTCATGTTTTTTTCATTTTTGTTTAATAAATTGCTAACAGTAGAGTAGGATAGGATAATTGCAATTAAGTTGGTTTATGTTTGAAAATGAAGAAAAATATTGATTTGATTGTTTAATTAACATTGCATAATTTCTTACTGTATACTTACCCCCTTGCTTTCCCGATTAGGGCCCTAAAAATCCTGAAAGAGACTTTTGGGTAGTTAGATTTTTTATGTTTTATTTATCTTTCAAGTTTAATGAATTAAGTAAGACTCTTAAACTTGCAGTAACACAAGTCAAAAGCACACTCTATCGAAAAGCATTCATAGAACTGCATACCCCTGCATTAGGCATCTTAGATTAGCTAAGTCTCTTGAACCACTGTCATAAGACGGGGTCAAGAACGCTCTCTGTCGAAGAGTCCTAATTAATTGATTTAATAAAACTTGCAACACACACCCCCTAATTAATTAACTTCGTTCTCTCCTTGCCGAAGTATGCTTTGACCGACCTCAAAATCGGAGTACCCAGAAACGACACTGGATCTATAATCTTGCAAGAATAACTTAATAAAATTTAAAACCCCGTAACCAATGCACTGGCGTTGTAGGGAATTTTCTAAAGTACTTCCTAGTAGAGGCGCCGAAACCCCATTGTCTAAGCTTCTCAACTATCTGGTCAATCTTTGCGATACCAGCCTGGGATACTGGGCGGGCCCAACATGTCTTCAATGGAATGAACTTGGAATATTCTCCCGGCTTTTTTGACAAACCTTCGTTGACACCCTAATCAAGAGCACATAAAATTCTTAAAACCTACCAAGAACACTCGCACAACCTGATATTCACTAGTTTGATTTATAGACTTGTTATTTAATTCTCTTGCGCATTTCAGTATTTTGACTCCATAAGGCACTGGTCCTTTGTTAATCTGCATAATTATCTTATTTTGATCAATTGTCTGTGGTCTGTTATAATTTCTATCTGTGAATGCATAATTAGCTAAGTCTAGAATCATTACTCATCTTTTAATCTCTTGCTAGCAATGTGGATTGCTTTGATTATGTGTCATACTCATAATAAATAAACACTTCTAATCATAATAACTCCTAAATAACACCCATCCGCATTCATAACCAATTAAAATATTTTAACCACATTGAGCCTTAGAAAACTCTTTGTTAGGGACTACCCCCCTTGGCTTCGTTAGGAATTAGCCTAAACGGAGGAGCTAGGAGTAGGTGACAGTACCTAGCTCTGTGCTTGCCCCCAAGGTCACACCTCTCCCACTTTCCTAAGTGGGGAGATAGCTTTCGGAAAGTTTCTGCTGCTGGTGTGCAATCGATGGACAACAGAACCAACCTTCTCTCCTCTTCCTCTCTTTTTAAAAATCAAATTTCCTTGGTTCTTTGTTTATGCATGAGCTTCTAAGTTTTTCATATGCAAAATATTTCATTAGATCTCATACATAAGCGTTTCAAAAAGGATAGATCTCGTTTCCCAAAGTTTTCCATAAGTATCATAGATCTAGTTTAGGAAAGTTCATTTATTTTTACAAGTTCTTAAAAGTAGATCTGAAAACTTGTTTAAGTGTTTGGTCCTTCCTTCAAAGTTTAAAAGTTATATCTGGCATAGAAGTGCATATCATATTGGCTTGCTAGTTTAGGAAAGTTTCTTTATTTTTACAAGTTCTTAAAAGTAGATCTAAAAACTTGTTTAAGTGTTTGGTCCTTCCTTCAAAGTAAAAAAGTTATATCTGGCATAGAAGTGCATATCATATTGGCTTCCCAAAAGGCAAGCCAAGATCCCAAGGAAAGTTTGCTTTCATTGGTTCTTTTTTACCCGTTTTTCATTATTTTAACTTAGTTTTTTTTTGGTAATTTTTGTGTTTTCTCCAAAGACACTTCCAAAGTGTTTTTGGGCATCTTTTACTGACATTAGCTTGTTGGTTTTTAGCAGGACCATTAAAAAAGATAAGGAAACTCTGCCCGAAAACACATTTGTTGGACCTCCGAAGCTTCCAAGAGGTTCCCCTCTAAGTCGGGCTCATTTTCTTTGTATTTTGTAAGCCTTTGGATCCCAGATAACAAAGACCAAAGAGCGTTTCCGCTAAAGCATTGTAACCGAGTAATAAAAAGAAATTTCGAGTAGGCTCTTTCGAGCCCACTCCCCATCTCCCCAGGGGGGATCCTGTGTTTTGTGATTTTTGCACTTTTTCGTTTTTTTCTAGTTTTGTCTTGTATTGTAGCATTGTATACTTTGAATTCGCATTATATACTTTCAATATTCACAAATTCAAAGTAATCATACTACTTACCCCACGCTCTCCCGAGTACCCCAAAAGGGTGAAAGAGATTCGTGGTAGGATTAATTAGAAAATATTTCTTTTATTTATTTGTTCTTAATTTTTTAAAATCAATCCGACCGTTGCTTTTCCGAGTACCCGAAAGGTGAAACAGACTCTTCGGTTGTCATCTAAACAACTCATTGTTACGTCTCTAATAAAATAAACCAAGACTCCTTCCCTGTATGCTCTACACCACTGCAGCTTGTCTGATTAGTTGGTTGTATCAGAAAGGGATACGAGTTACTAGATTTAATAGGAAAATCCACACAAGTGATTTTTTCGACAACTCAGGAGGTTGTAAAGGGTAACTACTACAGAGTCAGGGGGCTACTCCAAGCAGGTTCATCCTCACCCCGTTGGACACTTGGTATTACCACTTTAGCACTCAGTTCAAAGGGACTTGACTTGTTGGGCCAAACCCACAATTAACCCACACCCTTAATGACTCATTAATAATTTTAAAACTGACCAACGAGACAACTGCAATACTTACACGACACAACAGCACTCCATATTCATCGGCACTGGTCTGTTTTACTTTCAATGCTTAAATTAATTATTGCAAAATGTCGTGAATGGTGCTTACAATGTCATATGGTGTTGATGTGATCTCTTTCTTGCAATAGTCTGTTGTATTATTTTATCCATTTCATATTAACTCCTAGATTTAGTCTTTTCTTTCGTAGACTAAAAACCATAGATTTTCTTATAATAGGGTCTATCCCCCTTGGCTTCGTTAGGAGTTGACCTAAACGGAGGAGTCAAGAACAAGGTGATAGCCTTGACTCGAGACTTTCCCCAAAGGACACACCGAGTGGCTTGAAGATTTCTGCCACGTCCCCCCCAGGTGTGTGAAAGGTGGCAACACCTTCCTTATTGTGAGGGAGTATTGGAAATTGTGCAACTTCGAAAGTTATTCTTATTGTACTTGTATTGTATTTCCTTGTACCTCGTACTGGAGATTATACTAATGTAATTACTCATGTAAACCTTAGAAAGAATCTATGTAAACCCCGGGGACGACTAAGTAAAGAAAAGAATAAAAATAAATATTATTTTTGTATTTCCCCAAGACAAGTCAACCCCAGTAAGACTGTCAAGTTGGCCCCAGTAAAAAGTCACTTGAAAAAACGGTATAAATAGGAGGGATCCCTCCTCATTCATTGTCCGCTCACTCAATTTTGCTCCAACATAAGGAGGTGCGTTACTGCATCCAGAAGGAGAGTTTTTATGGGGTCGTATCTTAAAGAGACTTCTTTCTCTCTCTTTCTTCTTCTCTTTGTTCTCAAAAGCTATCATCCCTATACGAAGATTTGCTGGGTTTTTCCCGATTGGGTTTCCTAGGATAAATTCTTGTGTTATTTGTTTTTGAGCTTTGTCTTTCTTCTAGAGATCCTATTGTTTATTTGCAATTAAGTTATACTGCTATAATCTTGTAAAAACTAACACATCGTAAGGAATGATGCAGACACCAAAGAGGAGAGAAGGTGAGAACCACAAGAACTAATGATTATGTGCATCTTCAAAACCTTGGGCCCTAGGAATGCATTTATCTCCTTGACTCTCCACTAGCATATCCCTAGGGACATTGCACCTCCCAAGCCATGCTTAATGATGTGGTGAATGGGGATAGGATGTTAGGTGTAGAAGCTTCCCCTAACTGATCACTACTATTAGTCCATAGGTTCCTATGCATGTTGCAAATTATTATGAATAACTGTCTTTGACATTATTCTATGTTGAAAGTTGGAATAATGTCCTGGTCTTTTGTGTAGATCATGCATCTGTGATCAGATATCATGAGATTTTAATCTATATGTGTGTTCTATGCACATGCTTTCTATTCTAGATTTTATAATCTATTCTGGCAATTGTATTGTCTCTACACATTGTGCTTCCAACAACCCTTATACTGCTCCAGATTAGCAACTTAGGAAATAGTGAGTATCTTACATAAATAGTAGCTTCATAATGTGGTACAAGATTAGTTAAGTGTAAGGTATATTATTGAACCAACCTCTTACACATGACTTTTGCAAATGAAAGAAAAAACTAAAAACTTAGCTGAAAATTGATTGAAAGCGACAAACATAACAAAATTAGAAATCATACAAACATTGTTATCTAAGACATTGAATCCTAACCTGAAGCTCTGCCAATTGGTCCACATATTCTTGTGCAAGAATGTCCACTCTGGTGGAAAATTGTTGCCCAATTTTGATGAATGTCGGTCCTAATTTCAAGAGTCCTTCCTTCAACCACTTGGCCAAGGCTCTGCGCTTCTCCTTCTTTTTCTCCTCAGTAATTCCACCTATATACCAATTGGCCAGATACAAATGAGTAAACTACTTAAATAATGTAATACAAAGATTTCCATTGAGAATTCCAATTTGAACCCATTGAATCTTTTTTGAAGATGCTGTTACAAGAATACTATGATATATTATGTTTTAGATTTGTAACATTCCACATGCAAGTGTATACCAGGGTCAAATAACGTATTAAAACCATGTCTCTTACACATGACTACAATGAGAATAAATGGGTAAAATCAATGAAAGAATTTGTCAAGAAAAATGTCTATCGACCCAAACTGTGCATGGTGATATGGTAACATAATAGTACAGAAGTAAATTAAAGGATCCAAATTATTCAAAAAAAGAAAATTTGCGGACAGCACATAAGACTCACTGAGCATTTTTGATCTTCCATACATTTCAAACAACTAATACAAACAATAAGATTGTGACAAACATTTGAATAATCATGATCTAAACAAAGTTTATCAAAATTGGAGATGCAACCACATGTAATTCTCTTGCCTCATGAACAAATACTACATTGTAAAATTTGAATATCATTGCCATATTTTATTAATGACATCTGAAAACTAAATGGGACACTAATGTCGCAACAATGGGTAAAATCGATGAAAAGATTTGTCAAGAAAAATGTATGTCGACCCAAACTGTGCAATGTGATATAGTAACATAAAAGTACAGAACTAAAGTGGATGATCTACATTATCCACAAAAAAATAAAATTATAGGATAGGACATAACTGATAAGACTCACCAAGCACTAATGATCTTCCATACATTTCAAACAATTAATACAAGCAATAACATTGTGACAAACATTTGAATAATCATTATCTAACCAAAGTTTTTATCAAAATTGGAGATACAACCACATGCAAATACTCTTACCTCGCAAACAAATACAATATTGTAAAATTTGAATATCATTGCCATATTTTATTAATAACATCATAAAAATACCAATAGAACCATAGACATCAATACAATACAAAGAGAACAATATGTTTAAATTCTAATAATATTAAATCTCATATGAATAAAACTGAAGGTCAAGGGTGCATACCCTCTTCAAGACAAGTTCTCTCCTAACTTCCATAAGAGAATAAAAACTTAAAAATAAGCTTCTTCAAGGTGAGAGCCTATGTTAGCATATATATCTTACAAAAGCTTCCTGCAATATCTTAAAGAGCTAACTCAAGCAATAAGAAGCAACATGAACAATAATAGGCAAT
Source organism: Pseudotsuga menziesii (assembly GCA_001517045.1). Lineage (NCBI taxonomy): Eukaryota > Viridiplantae > Streptophyta > Pinopsida > Pinales > Pinaceae > Pseudotsuga > Pseudotsuga menziesii. The sequence goes on from LPNX010973037.1 coordinate 502,560, forward strand.
CATTCAAATAAAACCCTTGAAAAGAGCACTTCGAAATATGCATCTTGCTAAGGGCCAGTTCCTAGAATTGGAGAACTCCGTATAGGAGTAAACATTATCAACTAAACATATCTGCAATCTATTCATGCACTAGGAGTATACTCCATCAAACATATATGCACTTATAAAACCATGCAATTATAAGGCCCAATTATAAGAAACATGAATATGAAACATTCGTGTTATTGGCATGGGTCATGCAAATAAGCTAGTGTCATGAGTAGCATTGAAATAGTTGATATGCAGGGTCTTGACTCGCCAACAATGGGAAGAATCATGTGACTTGTATGATTTACCCCCTATT
>LPNX010973037.1:503720-521781 GCA_001517045.1 Pseudotsuga menziesii
CTGGAAGAAAATGATCTCTTGAAGTTTGTCAAAGAGAAGGTTCTAGAACCAAAAGCAGAAGAAGACAATTCCTAGTGGAGGAAAAGTGATGAAAAGCAAGAAGTATTATGGTGGACTCGATCAAAGATCACTTGGTTCTGCAAGTCTCAGAAAAGTAGACAACTAGGAAGATGTTCAAGACCTTGAAAAAGTTATTAGAACACAGTAGCATCAATGTGACTCACCTTGAGGAACCAACTATCAAATATGAAGATGATAAAGTCCGAATCAATTGCCTCATATTTCATGAGGATCACTAAACTTCGGGACAAGCTAAGAACCAATGGAGATAACATTGAAGATAAGGAGCTTATCATGACTACTCTAAATGGTCTTCCACCATCTTGGGAGTCTTTCATCCAAACCATAAGTGGTCTAACCAAGCTGCCCAAATTCGACAAGTTATGGGCAGATTGCACTCAAAAAGAGACAAGGATTGCAGCAAAGCAAAGACTCCATGGTCCTCAAGTTGAGGAGAATCAAGCCTTCATTACTCATGCCAAGAAAGACAAGGGAAAAGGAAGAAAGTTTCACAAACATAAGCACCAAGCTAGGAGACCAAGTTCTTCTTTAGATCGGAGGGAGAAGAAGAAGGATCTATCACACATACAATGCCATAAGTGGAAGAAATATGGTGACTATGCAAACAAGAGGAAGCATGAAGCCTCAACCACTGATGTTGATGAAGACACTCCTCACAAGAAGTCAAGGAATGATGATCGTTCGAATGATGATCGTTCGAAGTTCTTCTATTACTCTCCATACTGAAGAGATGATATGAAGATCCAAACTGTGATGACCTTCCAACAAGCATATGAAGATCAGCAGACTCTGGTTGTGGAAGCCTATCAACAAAACAATAAAAGATAAGTATTTGATTTTACATGCTCTGATAGACTAGATCTGATTGCTTTGAATATGTTTTACGCAGATCTACATTCCTAGATTCACGAAGTTGTTGAGCATGTGATATAGTTCCTTTATTAATGAACAATAGGCTTATGTAGTATTTACTATGTACATGATTGTTTAAATAGCCTGCCATGCTGCACAACATTCCATGAACCCATCTAGGATGACACCTCCTTTATAACATATTTAGAGTAGTACACACTCTTTATGGTATGCTATAATGGAGACAGTAAGCATCTAAATAATGGCCATATGTGTGTTGTGTCAAAGCATTGACTAAAAGATGCCTACATTATTGGATAAATTATTGTTGATACATTGATTATGCAATGTTGCTAATCATTTGACGGGATTTAACGTGTAGGGAATGTTATAATCTACAAGGACAAGTGATCCCATTGATATACGGATGGATCGAAGGCGGAAAGCCTCTAGAAGCATGACTCTCAAACCCAGAAAGATTTGGTGATTAGAAGAGGAAGACTTCTACAGATGTCAGCCAAAAGGCAACATAAAATTTTCCTAAGTCAAGGAAAATACACCATTGATATTTTAAGAGATTCAAGATGTTGGACTGCAAGTCAATGGCTACTCCGATGGATGCAAATCTGAAGAAGTTGAGGGAATCTACTTCAGATTCTGATTTGATTGATCCCACCATGTATCACTAGTTGATTGGATCTCTGATGTATCTAACAAACACTAGACCAGACATATGTTTTGTTGTGAACACTCTCTGCCAAATTATGAGTGATCCAAGGCAGATTCACTGGGTTACTGCAAAACATGTTCCCTCATACTTACATGGCACTGTGGGATATGGACTAAGATATGCTTCAGGATGCGATTTGACATTACAAGACTTTTTTTATTCAAATTGGGTCGGATGTGTTACAAACAGGAAGAGAACTTGCAGATGTTGCTCCAATTTGGGTTCTGCAGTAATTTCCTGGTGTAGCAGGAAGCAAACATCAGTAGCACTCAGCACTGCAAAGGCCAAGTATATGGCTGCTAGTACAGTAGCTTGAGAAGCAGTATGGATTCGAAAACTCCTTGCAGGATTGTTTGGTCAGATTCCAAGACCATGATTCACTTTGATAATCAGAGTTTAATAAAAATGTCAGTGAATCCCATATTTAACGATAAGACGAAGCATATAGAGATTCATGACATCTGAAAACTAAATGGGACACTAATGTCGCAACAATGGGTAAAATAGATGAAAAGATTTGTCAAGAAAAACGTATCTCAACCCAAACTGTGCAACGTGATATAGTAACATAAAAGTACAGAACTAAAGTGGATGATCTACATTATCCACAAAAAAATAAAATTATAGGATAGGACATAACTGATAAGACTCACCAAGCACTAATGATCTTCCATACATTTCAAACAATTAATACAAGCAATAACATTGTGACAAACATCTGAATAATCATTATCTAACCAAAGTTTTTATCAAAATTGGAGATACAACCACATGCAAATACTCTTACCTCGTAAACAAATACTATATTGTAAAATTTGAATATCATTGCCATATTTTATTAATAACATCATAAAAATACCAATAGAACCATAGACATCAATACAATACAAAGAGAACAATATGTTTAAATTCTAATAATATTAAATGTCATATGAATAAAACTGAAGGTCAAGGGTGCATACCCTCTTCAAGACAAGTTCTCTCCTAACTTCCATAAGAGAATAAAAACTTAAAAATAAGCTTCTTCAAGGTGAGAGCCTATGTTAGCATATATATCTTACAAAAGCTTCCTGCAATATCTTAAAGAGCTAACTCGAGCAATAAGAAGCAACATGAACAATAATAGGCAATCATTCAAATAAAACCCTTGAAAAGAGCACTTCGAAATATGCATCTTGTTAAGGGCCAGTTCCTAGAATTGGAGAACTCCGTAGAGGAGTAAACATTATCAACTAAACATATCTGCAATCTATTCATGCACTAGGAGTATACTCCATCAAACATATATGCACTTATAAAACCATGCAATTATAAGGCCCAATTATAAGAAACATGAATATGAAACATTCGTGTTATTGGCATGGGTGATGCAAATAAGCTAGTGTCATGAGTAGCATTGAAATAGTTGATATGCAGGGTCTTGACTCGCCAACAATGGGAAGAATCATGTGACTTGTATGATTTACCCCCTATTATCACCCAAAAATTGTTTCCTACAAACCAAGAAAGAGTCTGCTTGACCCCCTACAAATAGAGCCAATGTCACCTCACTCTAATCCTCTCTCTCCAGGGTGGTGCTTTGTGTTATCCACTAAAGTTGCACTTAAGTGGATTTCCAGTGAGCTGCATAAATTGTGAACAAGTCCCTTGCTCATCATTAGTGCTCAAAAGTTTAGAAGACCTTTTAGGGCCAATTTTTTGTCCCTTTCTAAAAATTTTCATGTTCATACCCTGCGGGGATATTGTAATAAATGTACTAGCATGATGACTTTTTGTAAATGACTTTGTTTTCCTAGGACTTAGACATCAACTTCCCACAAAATCCTTCGAGCTGGTTACTATTGGCCAACCATCTTTGCAGATGTGCATAGACATGTTAAGTGTTGCAAGAGTGTCAACTCTTCACAAGGAAGCAAAAGTTGGATGCCCTTCCCCTCACACCTATAGTAGTCCTTGCTCCCTTTCAACAATGGGGGCTTGATTTCATAGGAAGATTCAAAGACAATTCCAGCAATGGATTTTGTTGGATTCTCACTGCTACAGACGACTTCACCAAGTGGGTAGAGGCCATACCCACCGAGACAGCCGCAGAAAAGGTTGTTATGGACTTCATAGAGGACAAGATAATCACAAGGTTTGGAATCCCTCTCAAGATAACAACGGATAATGCCAAAGCATTCAGCTCCATTGAGATGGCATCTTTTTGCTTTAAGTATGGCATTACCCTATCCCATTCATCTTATTATTACCCACAGGGAAATGGACTTGCTGAGTCCACTAATAAAAACCTAATCAATATCCTTAAGAAAATTGTGGGCAACAACAAGCGGGCATGGTATAGCAAGATTAAATATGCTCTTTGGGCTGATAGAATCACGAAAAGAATTCCACTGGAAAATCTCCTTTCGAGCTTGTATATGGTCTCACAACCACCTTGCCGGACAGTATGCAGATTCCTATATTCAGAATGATGAATGAATATGGCACCAAGAGGGAAGAGATGGAACAGAGGATAAATCAGATTATAGATTTGGACGAGAGCAGAAGGGCAGCCTTAGATCAAGTCTTAAGGCATCAAGAGAGTGTGAAGGGAACCTTTGACAAGTCAGCAAAGCCAAGACCTTTCAAAGTTGGAGACAATCCTTTTATGGGACAAAAGGAGAGAGAAACCGGGTAAGCATGGAAAGTTTGACAGACTCTGGAGAGGCCCCTTTATTATATGTGACCTTGCCGAAATGAACTCTTTCATACTCAATACTATGGAAGGAGAAAGGTTACCCCTAGCTTTGAATGGACAACATTTGAAGCTATTCTACGGCAGCAACCTCTAAAAAATGACCATGGGGTCATTTCAGGGCTTTTCTAAACCCTCTCTTGTTGTATTTTTATGTACTTCTATTTTTGTATCATATTGTTGTACCATATATACTTGTATATTAAATTGTATTATATTTCCTGTACATTATGCTTTGTATCATATGTTAGGGAAAATGCAAGATAGATTTTTATGTCGGTATCTTTCTGGCATTTTATCATGTATATGTGGGCTTACACATTTTTGTTTCCCTGCAGGAAACAAATATTCTAGGGTTCTCGAACACTCCTTTTTATTAATCAATCAAACGAGTGCCCGTCCCGCAGTTGGAGCCGGATGTTACCAACTATTTTGTATAATAGTTGAACCTTCTATTGAGCAGCCAGTTGATGAACATGATCCATGTTCATATCTAGTGTATCAGAGGTTCAGATTTTCATGCCTAGCCAGTTTTGGCTAGTCATTTTTGTTTTTGTACTGAAATGACCATGCCCCATGGGGTTATTGTAATAAAGTGTCCTAGTAGGGGTTTTGAGTGGCTCGGTCTCCTAAGACTTAACTATCAACTAAGGTATTACAGGGAGTTTTTCCCTTGTCGATTATGCTTTGCCTTTAGCCGAGTAATAATCGATGAGTTTTTCTCTCGCTTCCTCCAAAGCTAGAATGCCCGATTTTGAAAGTTGGGCCTTGGGGTGTTATTAGAGTCCAACTGATGTATATGAACCTACTAGACACTATTTATAAATTCTATGGTCATTTCCTAGGTCCCAGGATGCATTAAAACATTGTCTAAAAAAAAACTTTCCAGGACGTCCTTGGATTTTTTAAATTTTTATTTTTTACTATAGAGAAATAATCAAATTTTTCAATTAATTAAACCATTTTTCCTATGTTTTAATTGAAAATTTTCAAATCGTAATAATTAAGTGGCCTGGGGGTCGATTTTGGCAAATAAAGACTTGTTTTCTAAGTTAAAACACTCATTTAACCCCTAGACACACTTATCCTAAGTTTTGGATGATTACTTTTCTCTTAATTAAATATTTCCTCAAAATCAATAAATGAGGAATATTTAATTAAAATAACCATTATTTTATTAAATAGAGAAAATCAAAATATCTCCAAAAAAGACCAAATTGAGTAAAATAAAGGGCTAATTAGCTCGGCACAGAGTATCGGAGGAGATTCCAATCATCACCAATCAATTTTGAGTCAATATCGGAGTGCAGCAGTCAACTCCCTCTAGAGATTTGCGCCTCCTTCCTCATGTGGGCAAATTCTTCTTGGTGGATGCTTGTGGTTGGATGGGTGATAAAACCGAGGAAGGATGAGGCCACCTCACCCCCCCTCATTACTCCGCAACTCAGTTACAGCTCAGTCAGACATCAGTTCAACTCCGAATCAGTTGTCGGAGCTTCAGTCTCCTTAAGGTTGCGCCCTCCTTCCTCATGCTCACGCTAGGGTTGGGTAGCTTCTCTCTTTTTATATAAAAGCGGGTCTCTTGCTCCTTATTTGGGATGGAGAATTTGCAAGAGAACTTTGCCAAAATTGTAATGCTCGCATTTGTTAAAAGAGGAATAAAAGCGACTTTGGAGGTCGATGCATGGTTTTTTAGTGTTGTGATTTCATCTTGTATGAGGTGTGATATCTCTCTCAACCCTACTCTCTCTTTTGCAATTGTATGTTCATTGCTAGCTTAGGAAGGCTATCAATCTAGCACAAAAGGTTAACCATTTATCGTCTTTAAGTTGGTTATCTATGCAAGGTCTTTCGAATATCTAAATTGAACAGGGCGTAGTCAATAATACTAGTGTTTTTTGGATATTTGTTTGACTTAGTATTCTCGCACTTGATATCATATGTCTTTTTGAGTTTCGTGTTTTCACGGATCACCAAAGGTGGAGAAAAGGTTGAAGTTCAACTGCTTCTTCACAAAACAAGAGCTTTTATCATCTAACATTTTCATCTTGCAGGATCTACAAAGCTTCTACCTCCAAGTCAAGAAACTTAGCCAAAAGGGCTCTCTTCTCATCCATCACTTATGAAATTAAAACTCTTTCTTGGTTACTCGATCTACCATTTTAAAGTTGTGGAAATTTTGAAGAGTCATCTCTCTCCAAGCTTTATATCTATCAAACTTGCCTTCCTTGATTTTTGGTTTAGTTTGATCTTTCTCCCCTGTTCGACCTCTTTGATCTTCTTGTTTTCGTCTTACCTCTTTTTCCTAGTCTTCTTCTTCCTTATTTCTTTTCGCTTCCCTACTTTCTTCCTGGTTTCTTTTTCTTGTCTCCCTACCTTTTTCTCTTCTTTTCGCTTTCCTCTTGTTGCCCTCTTCTCTCTTGCTTTGGCTTCCCACTTCCTTACTGTTTAGTCTCTTCTCTTTATCTTTTGTTTGCAGACACTTGTTTTCCTCTTTTTGCAGCTTCATAACATTGTTCGTTGCCACCTCTTGCCTCAGTTTGCAGCCTCTTCTTTCAGCCTTCTTAGCTTGCTTTTGCTCTCATTCGCTCCACTTCTCCTTCTTCTTGTTTCCTCCTTTGCATTTAAAACTTTCAGACTTAGATCTCATTTCGAAAAGGTTCAAAAAGTTGATTTTGCATATAGATTAGTTTACATTTTGCATCTAGATTTATTTTGATTTTATTAACAGAAAATGGGTGCTTGAGTTGTTGTTTTTCTTTCTGTGTAGGTATTGAAGAAGAGATCAACCAAAGACAAGTCTAAAGACTTGGAAAGATTGAAGAAGAGGTTCCCAACAAGAAGACAAAACCAAGAAAACAAACAAAAACCTTTTTGTAACAGCCATTAAGGCTTCTTCACTTTTTTCATTTTCCAAAGGTTCTCTTCAAGGGTTAAAATCCCAAAGTATTGTAATCTATTAATAAAACGCTAGTGGGCGCCTCCCATTTTTTTTACTTCCCCTATTTGGGGGAAGTGTGTCTTGTGTTCCTTTTTTCATATTTACTTAGTTTAGTTTTAACTTAAAGCAGTTAGCTTAGTTCTCTTGTTAGACTTAGTTTCCATTTCCACTAATTGCTAGTTGTTCATTGAGTAGAACTTCTAATTGCTAGATTAGATTTTGTTATTTGCATTTTATTTACTTGTTGTGTATCTTGCTCTCTAATTTTTAATCATAAAAAGAACACAAAGTCTCTTGAACTTGTCATAAGACAAGTCAAGAGCACTCTCTATCGGAGAGCATTGTTGCATCTTGCATTTTCATACTAGATTAGATAAGTCTCTTGAATCTCACCATAAGGTGAATCAAGAGCACTCTCTGACGAAGAGCTTTGTTTCTGTGCTCTAATAAAATATTCATAACTCATTATTCCCCATAAAATTGGAATTTACCATTTTCTACACCACGTATGCTTTGCCCTACCCTAGGAAACTAAGAAATGGTGTAGGTTCTTTAATTCACACATTTAATTCCAACTTCAAACATAATAAAATTCACCACCCCATAACCAACGAACCGGCGTTGAACGTAATACTCGAAAGTGGGCAAATTCTTACTGGGGATGTTGGGTAGCTTTACCTCATTTGCAATGACTAGTTAGTTATTGAACGCCTCGCTATAAACTTGGACAGTCCAACATGTCCTTGAACTGAGCCACTTAGAGTATTTCCGAATAGATTTCCAATACCTTTGTGTATCGCTTGGAAATTCCCCTCACCTTTAATAATCAAGATCATTCTAAAATACACAATAAAATTTACCAAGAGCATTGCAAAACAATCTCACAAACATATCTTTGAGACTTGAATTTCATCACCCCAACACACATTTGACTCCATTTTGGCACTAGTCTTGAAACTCATTTGCATCATGTGATTAGGACCATTTGTCCTTTATTTATTTAAGTGATTTATTTTGTGTGGATGCTTTGAATTCGGTCATCTTATATATTGTGTTTTGCAACAGCAACTTGGATTGCTTAAATTGTTATTGTGTTTATCTCATAAAAACTCCTAAACAACACTCATTCACACCTTACATCCAAAAAACATTTAAAACCAAGAGCCTCAGACAACACTTTGTTAGGGACTACCCCCCTTGGCTTCTTTAGGAGTTAGCCTAAACGGAGGAGCTAGGATCAGGTGACAGCACCTAGCTCTTTTCTTGCCCCCAAGGCCACACCTTTCCCACTTGGGAAACAGCATTTCAAAAGATTGTTGCTGACGGTGTGCATTCGGCGAACAACACACCACCTTTACCCCGAGACCCACTTTTCCCGTGCTCCGGGTGACTATAACATCCCGTATGGCATTATTTCTCTATCAGTGCGACAAAGTGGCAAAAAAATGCTAAATTTCAACAAATTGCACTAAAGTCAAAAATAAAATAAAATAAAAAGTCAAAATTAATGACTTGGAAATGGTGGCGAATTGTTTATTAGGGAGGGGCGTTTCATACTTAGGATAAAGTGGGTCAATACATTGGTATTTCATGTGTTAATAATTCAAACAAACTTTGAACCTTGGAGTTACGTTCCTTTCCAAATTCGCATGAGAGGAGTGGGCCCTCATGATGTAGTTTGACGTCATCATATGTTGGTGTGGAGTTAGCTTGGAAAGTCAAGGCAATCTCTTCCTCAATCAAGGTGATCTCTCCACAAATCTAGGCGTGATGGTTGGTTTGATTTGGAGTATAGCGTGAGTATATCACGAGGATGAGTGCGCTTCCCTCCTTGTAGTTTGCAACTTGATCATGTGGCTCTCGTTGGATGGAGGGGTGAGGAATGGTTTGGTATGGTTAAACCAACTCCAATCAATCCCATAATTTACTCTATGAACTCAAGCTCACATTGCGTTCACTTCAATTGGTTGGTGCACCCCTGGGGGTTTGTAAACTCTATAAAAGTGAGGCCTTCTTCCTCATTCTAGATGGAAGCAAGGGACCTCTGCTCATATGAGTGTAATTGTTTATCTTTGTTATGAATAAAGTTGGGTCTTTGGAGGACAATCTGCTGATGTAATACTCTTTGATGGTGAATGCTTGTTCTGTAACCGAGGTGATATTTGTTTAGCACTTTTTTTTGTGGTTCATGAAATTTCAAATATCTAGCTTAGAAGTTTGTATTCCAATCCGTAGAATAGGCACTTGAATCTCAAATTGTTTATTTATGTGTAATCATATAAAATTCGAAAGTTATACGTTGTAGTCGGTAATACTTGTATGCTTTTGGTTTTAGGTGACTTACCATACTAGATTTGTTCTTTGCATGAAGGTTTCTTGTGTAGCGTTGCAAATCACCGAAGGTGGAGTAAGACTGGAGCTCAGTTGCATCTTGTCTTCTTCACCGCTTCATTTTGGATCTAACTTGTTTACCCTGCATGCACTTTCCTCCTCAACCATGTTCAAAGTTTGAAGCTTGAGCTCTTCTTCGTCCTTCTCAACGAAAAAACACTCAACCTCAATCGCTTTCCTTTCATTTTTTTGCAAGTTAAAATTTGATCATTAAAAAATTTATTATCCTTCATGTTACTTGTTTCTATTTAGATCTAAGGAAGGGCCGAAATTTTGTATCTCATAGCCAAGATCTAGTTTCCATTCGCTTTAGCACTTCAAGGTTAAACTTTGCAATATTTTTCCAAGTGTTAAAAGTTGTAAATTATTAGTGTATTTTGCATCTAACCCACTAATTTGGCATCTTAAGCTTGTTGGTTTTTAGCAGGTCCAACAGAAGAGAGAGGGAGTTGCTACCGAATTTTTGTGCTTTGAGCCTTTCGTAGCACCCAAGATCCAACCCACTTCCCCCTTCTTCATTCCCCTTCTTTCATGAGCAATTTGTAAGTCGTTTTGACCAGTTGTTGAGGGTCAAAAGGCAGTTCTTTCTCTAAAAGTTAGTATTGTAATAAATCATAAATAAAAGCAAGTTGGATTACGGCTCCCATGACCATCCTTCCCCCATTTGGGAGAAGCCTATATCTGTCCATTTATTTGCTTTATACCCGCACAGTATTAAAGTAGTTTCACTTTTTTCCTTATTTGTGTTTGTGTTTTGCAAGTAAAATAGATCAATCTTAGTTCTTTAAAGTTTCATCTTTTCTTTCTCGCAAAATTGAATACTTACCCAGCCTCGCTTTCCCGGATACGGCATCCAGGACAGAAAGAGATTCTTGGTTGTAGTAATTAGAAAAACTCGTCTTTTTTACATGTTTACTTTATTTTTTCTGACTATCTTGCAACACAAGCACACAATCTATCCTTGAAGGGTTGTATAGATTATTACATTCGTTACTCACTAAATCGGAACAAACATTTGCCTCTACCGTGTATACTCTACCCCTCAGGGCTTAGTCTGAGACTTGGGCATATCAAAAGCGGTATTGTGCATTCATTAATTCCTCACATCTAATTAATCAATTCACATTACTAAAATTTACAACCCTCAAAACATTACGAAAATCCAATGTAACGTGCCTAAGAAGTAATGGGCAAATTTTTCAAGGAAAGCGAGAACAACTAGAAAGCGACCGTGGGGTCCCGTTAGGCTACATCCTTGTTGGTGTAGTGTTGAACACCCCCCCACGACTCCATCTAGCCCACATTTTCTCATGCGGAGCCACTCTTCTCAAAATCCAAACATATTCCCAGTACCTCACAGTATACCGGGAATCCCCTTTTCCCATTAACTCACTCATCATTGAATAAGATTAAAATTGACCGAGTACAATGCAAAACATTTCTCATTTTCAGCAGCACTTATTTTACTTTGACTCCATTTTGGTACTAGTTTATATTGTATCAATCTTTTATTCTACTTCATTCAAATCTATAGTGAATGTCATTTTATGTTGTTAAGTTATTTCAATTTTTGCAGTACTTGATTTTAAAATTATTTAATTCCAAACAACTCCTAACGACCATCTCATCCATAACGAATAAACTTCAAGAGCCTTAGAAACCCTTTCGTAGGGACTACCCCCTATGGCTCCGTTAGGAGTGGCCTAAACGGAGGAGTTAGGAGCAGGTGACAGTACCTAACTCGAGACTTACCTCCAAGGACACATCGAGCGGCATGAAGATTTCTGCTGCGTTCCCCCCTAGGTGTGTGTGAGGCGGCAATAGTATTTGGGAAGAATGTTTTACTATTGAAGTTTACATACAGTAGAAATCAGAGGTCAGCTAAGTGTTTATCAAATTGCTTGGCTAAGTTTGTTGGTTGTTTGACAGAATTTAACTAAGTTTTAAGTTTAACACCATGCTTTTTGGACCCTCCAATTTTTTGCCAGATGATGTTTGCAACATGGTTAATACACAAATGCTTACTTTTAGCTTGGATTTTCACCCTTTTATAGGGCTTCTTATCTTATTAATTTTATTTTAATACAAGTTAGAATTTTAATAATTCTTAAAATAAATAACTGAAATCACAATATAAAGGTTTCTAAATTTCTTCCTTTATTTATAATTAGCTTTTTCTATTGGTGGAATCCTTGGATGGGGTTGTGAGTTGTGACTGAATACAGTCAGCTAGTATTGTTAGAAAGTAACAACAAGGAAAGTCTTCTATCATTGCATGTGTCCTTGCATGCTAGAGAGACATTAAACTGGAAGCCAAATCTATTAAAGGGATTTCCTAAGTTTTGACTTAGGAAAATACTTTAATTATTCTAATTTGATTTTGACTTTAATGGAATCACTTTATTAAAGTGAAATATTTAAGATAATGGCTAATCTAATCTTGGCCATTGATTCTCACCGGAGGAGATTTGGTGGAGAGATACAGACAGAGAGAAGTCAGATGGAGGAGTTTATATAAAAGACGGAGGAGCAGCATCTCGACAGGTTCACCAGGCTGAGCAAGGACCGTATAGATCACGCAGAAGAGCAGCGCAACATACAACAAGATCGTCGTACAGCTGTCGTACAGTACCGTACGGATCCGTACTGCTGACGTCAGCATCCGTACGAATTCCGTACTGCTGACGCAGGGCCATACAGCTGCGCACAGTAGCCGTATTTTGCTGTTGGGTTGCTCAGTGATTTTGCTGAGATTTCATTCGTCGGGTTGGGTGTATTTTACCTGCTGGTTGTAAAAGTTCCATATCTTGATAATATAAATTCTATATCTGACTACTGCACCGGTTTTCTCATCTTGGGTTTTTCAAAGAGTTTCCATACCCAAAATGATAGTTTCTATATTGTGATGTGATGTTATGAATGTTTCTCAATTTTTATATATTCCGCTGCAATACTAGTAAAGAAGTTCATGTGTGGTTTTTCCAGTAACAAATTAAATATACTGTTTAGCCTAGATTGAACTTTAAAGAAAAATTTACAAGTATAACAGTCTTATCTGTGGTTGTTCTGAAATATTTCTTTATGTTTATTTTTGGATGAGTGTAGCAAAAACAATCAAGATTTCATTTACTTGGGAGACTGTAATATTTCTAGTCGAAGACTTTCAGACTAACTATATTTTGTATGGTATTATGAGGGTTGATGAGACACGTGAAGTCACTTTTTCAACAATATTTTGACATTTTGGTTTTGAAGGTCTGTAGACTATATGGGAACAACAAAAAAATTGATAATACCAGTCATATTATTGTGCTGCTGAGCACCTGAAGAAAATGTTTTTATTCTCTACTGGAATAAAAAATAAGTTTTTTCGTTAGAAAAATTAATTAGCTGTTTCTATCCATCTCTTCAGCTCTAAGATTTTTAGATTAAAAATAAAAAATCAAAACTATGAACACCAAACACATCAAATAACGATGTGATAACCATCATTAACAAATGGCTTCAATATCTCTCTACATTGATTCACTAATACCAATTGTGAGATCTAACTATAGAACTTTCTCACCTTTGTAGATAAATTTTTGATTATTAACCCATGCCTTGAACAAGAAAGTAATCACAAAGCCCCATATTTCTAGAGATCTTTGTATTGTTGAGTATGTTTTGAACTTGTTCCATTGACCACCGGCAGCCACAGAAACCTGTAAAGATGTCAATTGTCAAGAATTTTAATCTTTGCTAACAAAAGTAAGTAAAACATCTCAAAGAAAATGAGTTATAATATAGCAAGAACTATAAGGTTGTTGGTTCTATATAAAGAGACAAATTTACTAGTAAGTTAGTAACAGAGGAGATAATCGAAGATACAAATGCAGAATCAAAAAACAAATAAAGGTAAAAACCTATTCATTGAGTGATTGCTCACAAAAGAAGTTGTACCATAGTCCTCAAATATTTTGGTTATGAAAAGGTAAGGAAAGAGGGATTAAATCTGGTCAAGTAATTTGTGATGAACCCAAATTAAAATAGACCTATATATATACAGTGTACACACACACTATGCCAATTGAGAATCTCAATGTTCCAAATGAGAGAGATTGTTTGTGTAAGCAAGTGTATCTGAAAGGAGGAAGAATGTACTTTAGAGTTTAAAAAACAAGCATGGAAGAAGCCATGTTCATCCAGAATGAAAACTAACAGAGCCGGGCAAACAACTACATTCAAAGTTTCAAAGAAATGATTGGTGTAAAGGAAAATAAAATGATCATCGAAGGGGAGTTCGATTATGTAATGCTCAATTTGGACAGGTGCCTTATTTTATTAAATATTTAAACAGAATTAAGATCAGGTAAGGCAGACAACATTGATATAAGAATTGTCTATTTTGGGGTGAACTATTTTTGGTTGCAGGTCAAATTTAAAACAAACTTTGTACTATAAATCCATTTTACTATGTACAAAAAGTGAATTTAGAGTGTGGTTAGAGCCCTCAAACGGCCTATGTTATGCAGCGACAATTATATTCCACAAGTAACTGCAAACTTAAGCTTATTCGCAAAAACCTTTCCTTGTTGATACTCGCAAGCTTATGATTTGTTGCGATGCACAGTTTCATTGTGAATTTACTTTTTTGCAAGTTCCTTTAGATTTCCAGAATTGATGATCATTGATATTCATAAAGTTTTATTGTTCAAGTTGATATCTTGCATTTCCTTTCAATTCCTTTAAGTATTTCCTTTCAAGTGTTTGTTTTACTTGGAACATTAATAATTGTTGAACTCACGATTGTCGTTAGACCAAAACCTGCAGGTGTTAATCTCCGTCACAATTGCCAGAGCTGGGATCTTGGGAGGCGGTTAGTCCATGTCACGAAACTCACGGGGAGCGCTGAACCCAATGCCCAACAATCTGCCCCCAGCGCGAGCCGGGAGTGTTTCGAATCCTTGACATGTTGCTTTGATACCAATTGTTGAAGTCACGATTGCCGTTAGACCAAAACCTGCAGGTGTTAATCTCCGCCACAATCACCAGAGTTACGATCTTGTGAGATGGTTAGTCCATGTCACGAAACTCACAGTGAGCGTTGAACCCAATGTCCAACAATAATCTCATATATTTGAGCACTTTTGGAAAATTAACTTTGTTATTTACTTACAAACACTTAAATTAGTTACAATCACTCACCCTAAGCTCTCTTCATTAGAAGCCATCTAATCAACCCTGGGAAAGCCCCCTTGGCCTTGTGAGCTAATAAAAAATGAGGGAATGAAGCCATCTAATCAACCCTGGGAAAGCCCCCTTGACCTTGTGAACTAATAAAAAATGAGGGAAGTTAACACTGAGGTGATAGTGGTGCTTTCTTCTGAAGTTGCTCCTCCTTAGCACTAGTGGGTTGGGACTTTTTCACTCAAATGCTAAATCAGGCTGTAATACTGTGCACATTCTTGCCGGGAAGTACTATTTCTCAGCCCCTTAGTATGCGATTATCATGGAAAACTAGGCACCAGCTAAGTTACAGTAACGCAAGATAACCCGTTATATAATTTGATGACCACGTGGAAAGCTTGTTATGTGTGAGAAAGATTACTGCTACCAGAGATTTGGGTACAAGACCAACAACCAGTAGATATGAGTTTTTAACCAAAATGCCAGTTTTTTACCAAAATGCCTCACAACCTGTGTATACGAGTTTTAACCAAAATGCCAGACCAAGGCTCTGGCATCGTCGGTAGAAATTCAACCCATCGAACTGTATGTTGAGTTGCAGCGATGCATGGGAACCGTGGGGATTCAAATATGAGTGGGTTCACAAAAGGATGGAGCATTCTGTAAATTAGGATTTCCAACGTTGTGCGTTCCGTTCTAAATATTTGCAATTATGGCTGATTTGATTTCTTTCGACATCCTTTTGATACCTACCAGGTCTATAGGACCCTTTCCTTAAAACAAAGTAGAAATCAAATTTAATCAAAATAAATCATTAACGATGTCAAAATACATCCTGAAATTTAAATTTTCTCGCTCATAAAAAAATTTACTTTAAAACACCATGTAATACATGATGCACGCAGTTTAACTAAAATAAATTCAATATCACTCAACGGCATAAATGTCTCCCTGACATGAACGTAAAAATACTTGAAGATTTTGTTCCCAAGCTTCTGAAATTTTATATTTGTCATTGACCATTAAAATAATTCTGCGCGAAGCATGTCAATTTACCTGAAGATTTTCCCGTCCGCCCTGCTTAAACCACGGCTCCTCTTGCCCGAGCTCATTCACCCTGGCAGAACCACCACTCGCCTGCCTCTTGTCGCTTACTGAATCGTTAATTTTAACGCCTCCCGTCGCAGCCCCATCCGTTATCGTCCTTTTTACTATTGCTCTGCTTCTCGCGCTGCCGTTACCAGAAACCCTGGCCGTTCCGTTCGTGGACATAAGAGCAGAGCCATTCGACTTCGAATTCAAACTTAAGGAACCAGAATTTTCGACGACTTTGTATGCAACTCCATTAGTGCTTCTGCGACTCGAACCGTTGGTCTCGTAGTCCAAAAGCAATTGGTCGGAATTGTTTTTCTCGTCGTCCGCCATTACTCTGTCGTCTTCAGCAAGGGACGCAGAGACTTTGATCCCTAGCTTTCCCAGCTTAACTCTGGTCGGCAGCCTTCTGATATCGGGCTTGAAGCTCGACCGTAGAAAGAAATGGTCGGTCGCTGAAGACAGTGGGGTAGCAGTTACAGAGCCCGCCATTGTTGCTCTGCCTCTTGCTTCGAACGTCGCAGGTTCCAACCCCCTTCCGATCTCTCTGCTTGCGGGATGAAACTCTGCCTCGAGAGTAGCTACGACTATGTTTTATTGTGACACGTGTGTGGAGAATACTTTGCCAAGTCGGAAAAAAACCGTGGATGAGAGTCTGAAAATCAAGGGCACCCATTGGTCCAAGTATCTAGCCGCTAAATCTTTTCCAAGGCAAGCAAGCGTCGGTCATATGCGAGGGGGGGTTTATGAATTATGGGCGCTTAAAAGGAGTGAAGATGTTATTATCCAGCACGTTATTATGCAATCAGTAAGTCGTTGAGTCTGTATTAATAAAATTTTGCCAAAAAATTATTCACAAATTTAAACATTATAAATATTAAATTACATTTTTATATATAATATATTTATAATGATCTCTTTTTTCATTAGGCGAAAGCTTATTTTGTGATCATTATAATATAGTACAATCAATTTAATTTTATTGTGGAATTTCAGTTGATCATTTATTTAGCGGAACAGTACAAAAAGATCATCTCAATACCCGTTGGAATTTCAGTGTTGGAATTTCATTTCATATATGCCTTTCTAACTAAATTTTTTTGACTTTTTGAACTTTTATCTTACCCGTTACACAACGTTTTATTGAAAAAATAACACTTCATCTTTTTATTGAAAAAATAACCCTTCAAAGTTTTATGTTCCACATCTATTCCAACTCGACCCTTTGCATAGGCCCAGTCGCCCAACTATTCACACAATTACAAGTTCCTTTATCACTTATGTGTTCAATCTCTTCACACACAATTCTATGCTCGATCTTTCACATAGTTCTAGGTTCAATATTTCACTCATAGTTCTACGCTCTATCCTTCACACGTTTTCAAATTTCTAAGATAGCCTATAGAAATGAGTTCTCACTTTGATAGGTTAATACACATGACGTTAGGAACTACCATGAGACCATCCCTCTCTAATGCAGTTATGAAAGGACCAAACCAAAATAGGTGTTTGATTGTTTCTTCCTTATTACAAAAAGGGAATTTCTTCAAACGGATCCTCACTTATGCAATCAACCATTATCCTATTCTAAAACAAGGACGATGGTAGCATAATGCATTGCTTACCTCTATGAGTCCTAGCCTCCACACTCCCAAATTGTACACTGGCGCTAGCAACATTGTACCCCATTGCAGGTTGCGACCTTAAAACCTGGGGCATTCACATGATAGAAATGGTGAGCAAAAAATGAGCTTAATAAAGAATAAAAACCCTAGCTCCTCAAAAACACAATAAAATCACTACTAATACATTGTGAGAAATGGGGTAATGTTACCAAGAAGACAAATGTATTAATCTACTTCTTTCTCCACTCCAGCGGCAGCGACCCGTGAATCCATATAGCCGGAGATGAAATTTGATTATCCACGGGATCATTAAGATTCAAGACTTCAATCCGTTGTGACTTGTTCAACCAAAACTCACATAAACGACCCTCACGACAAAACTCTCAAACCATTAGGAAGAATCATGGGAAAGTGGACACCAATTGAGCAATATATAGCGAATCAAC
>LPNX010973037.1:525418-622492 GCA_001517045.1 Pseudotsuga menziesii
GCACGAAATACCATCGACATCGATTTTAATCGTTGAAACATAAAACGCTAAATCGATGGTGGGCCTTTTTCCTTTAGCTCCACACCATGATTAATTACAATATATACATCATATACATTTTTAATGCAATAAGGGTCAAAACCGGGGTGTTACAGGAGGGTCTACAAGTTGAGTCCCTATTACCCTTTTCCCCATAAGGCAAGCCGAATCGAAGGCAATTTTGTATGAGTGTTTTCCAATGGTTATGTCTTTCCAAGGAATGAACAATCAATTTGTCACATAATCCCACTTTTCTTTCAAACATTAATATCTCCTAGGTCTCCTTGATCCTTTGTGGTGGAACAGACATCCCACTCCACTTTATGAAAGCCTTGCATCCCTTTTGAAGTGACCCAAAGATAAGCTCAAAGGAATTTATCAATCTTGGCATATGCAATGGGACATGTAATAACCCTGAATTATTAAAGGATTGTGTTGCAAATTTTATCATGGGAAACTAAAGAAAGAGGCCTAGTAAGCCACATGGAAAGGATCCCAACAACAAATTAAATATATGTCCTAGTGGTGGTAAGGTAGATAGGATTCCCCACAAGTTGTATGTACTTGGTTGCATCCTAAAATTCATTCCCTTCTTTTGATGTGAGCTTCAAGTTCTATTCCATGGGATATGAATATGTACTTTGGGTTCTAAGTCACTTCAATTCCCAAGTAGTGAAGATGTCCCAAATATGTCATCTCAAAGCCTTTCTTCAATTCTTTCTTTGTGGATGGAATGTAGCTTTCATTATTCCATGTCATCAATAGATCATCTACATACACTATAATATATACAACATATCTTCCAATTTGTTTAACAAACAATATTGCATCATCAAGATTAAAAGTGTTTGAAATTCAATTTCAGAAGATGCTCATTTAGCTTTTCATACCATGTGTGAGGTGCTTGTTTTAGGCCATATAATGTCTTGATGAGTTTGCATGCCTTTTATTCTTGCCCCTTTACAACAAAGCTTTATGGTGATGCATAAACTGTCGTGGATATTCCACTAGAATAGCTCATCACAACGAAACTTACAACTTAATTCATTATGTTAAATAATTCCACAGAATGATACAAATCTTGAACTGAAAGGAAAATAACACAATTCCACAAACAACACAAGATATACCCTATGAAAACCTACTATGGGAAAAAACAGAGCCAGAAGTTAGGACTATACCTTGCTCTTTTCTTCTCCAATATGCAATGCAAATATAAAGAAAGTGGTACGCACTATGGAGTTACCTCTAGCATTGTGGCATGCACGGCTACTATAGGATCTCCTACTTCCTTGTTATGCTCTAATGCCCACTCCCTTATCGTTGTTTAATTATGGAACAATACAATAACATCATTAAAATGGAACCCCTTATCCTCCTAACAACCTGGTATTTAACATAGCCCAACAGTCATATAGGGTTTGTACATGCCTCAACTCTTTATCAAGGTTAGGGTTTCAAACCCTTTGGAACATTCCTGAAACTCCACATGTTTGGGGAATGAGAACTGAGGTGGAATCCACTCGATACTATGGTGGTCAACTTGCAGGAGGCATAGCTTTCTCATATGGACTTTGATTTAAGTGATTCTTGCACCATTGGAAAGGTCTCAAGGTGTAGAACAACGTCAACTAAGTCAAATTTATGTTTACAAAATTTTAACCCCCAAAATATTGTTTAATCCCTCCAAAAGTTTCAAAAGGTTATAAACCCCAAATATGCAAAATAAGACTTGCCTCTAACATGGGCCCTACAAACCGTTTCATCATAGAAAGCACCGAAATATATGATAAATTATATATTGATCCATTTTGGAAGATCTAGCTAAGACATGAAGACATTCTCTTTCAAGTATCCATTCAAGAAAGTAGTCTTCACGCCCATTTGATGAACTTACCACCCATTTTGTGCAGCCAAAAACAATAGAGTGCAAATTGTATCCCATTTTGTCATGTGGAGAAAATATCCTCATAGTTAATGCCTTATTTCTATGCAAAACCTTTTGCCACAAGTCTTGCCTTATGCTTGTCAAGTGAGCCATCTAATTTGTACTTGTTCTTGTAGGCCCACTTGAAGCCAATTGGTTTGGTTCCAAAGGCAGGGTCCACCAAATTCCGCGTCCCATTCTTGATGAGAGCATCATATTCATTATGCATAATTGTTTCCACTCATCATAAGCAGTGGCTTCTACAAAGGAAGTTGGTTCAAGCTTAGCAAATAAATTAAATTCACAAACATATGAAACATCCATATCTTCTACATCACCTGAATTTGATGTATCTGCATCTCCTCAATCTTCTTGTATTTTCAAACTTCTAGTTCTCGTCTTTCTAACTTTATCACGATGAGCAATTTCAAGTGTCTTTGTGATCCACTTTGGAACTTTTCGTGAAGGTCCAGATTACTCAAATGGAGGTGCTTCATTCTCTTCAAGATTCACTCTTCAAATCATCTTAATCACATCATCCAATTGAACCTCATGTTCTGGCGAAGTGGTATAAGCTTCTTCATGAGGTTGAGATGGTGCTACAAAAGGAGATTCCAAAGATTGATCCAATATAGGGATCTCCCCTTCAAGACGTGGAATTTGATTGTCAAATTCATGAAATGCTTTACATGGGTAAATTTATCCAGATGATCAAGCTACCTCCCAATAGACTTGTCATTTTTATTCATCTCAAGAAAAATGACATCTTGGGAAAGTATAAACATTTTGTTTACCTCATCGTAAATATGTATGCCTTGGTGGTGTTTGAGTACCCCCAGAATATGCAGTTTTCAACTCCTTGCACTGAGTTTGTTTCTTTATTCCTTTAGAATTAAGGCATAACAGGTGGAACCTAAGACCCTAAAATGTCTCATCGAAGGAATGCAACCATATCACATTTCATATGGATTCTTGTTTCCAAGAGCATTAGAAGGAATTATATTTCTTAGAAAGACTGCACACAAAATTGCATCACCCCAAAACATCAATTTCACATTCTTAAAGAATAGAACAAAGCGTACTATATTCAAGACTGTCATATTCATTCTTTATGTTATGTCATTTTGCTGAGGATTATAGGAACAATTGTTTGATACATAATCCCATGCTAACGAAGATAGTTTTCAAAATCATTAGAAGTATATTATTTTCCATTATTGATATGAAGAGTACCAATGCAAGATTGTGCTTCAATTTTAATCCATACATTAAATTTTTTTAATGTTCCATATGCCTCATATTTTTTTTTTTGTAAATAAACCCAACACATCCCGGTGTAATCATCAATAATAGTCACGAGATATTTAATACCATTTGTAGAAGAAACAAGCATGGAGCCACACAAGTTAGAGTGTATCAACTCTAATTTGCTACATGCTTTGTAATTTATTTCACGGAAAGGTCACTTACTATGTTTGCCAAGAATGCAAGCATCACGTTCTTTCAACTTCTTTGGAATGTTGGGAAAACAAAAAAACACCATTATTTATCAACATTATAAAGCTACTATATTTAATGTGTCCATATCTAGCATGCCACAATAAAGTAGATGAACATGTACCCTCTTCATGTTGAGAAAGGCTTGCAAAATTATGAGCTCTTATAGATGTTCCTTCCAGCTTCAACAATTTCCCATCTTGATACTTGATCGCAATGACTCTGTTGCCAGAGGATCTCCTTATCTCAACGTGTCCATCAAATATGTGGATGGAATGGCCTTGGTATTGAATACTCACAAGAGACAATAGGTTTCTTTGCAACTTTGGAAGATAGAGAACATTATACAATAGAAAGTCATGGAATCCAAGGAATCTGAGCTGGTGGTGCCAAATCCCTTTGGTTTGAGGCTAGACTTATCTACAAAATACACTACACCATCTAAATTGTCATTCAATTGTTCAAATAAGCTTTTCTAAATGTCATGTGGCAGGTTGCACTAGTGTCAAGCAACTAAGTATCCCTCCAAGATGCAAATGAAGCATTGAATGTGACTTCATTTATACCAACACTACAATGTGTAACAATAAATTGCGCAGATTCAAAAGTTTTTTCAAACTAATGAACTTCACCTTTGCCTTCTTGGCTGCACTGAGTTCGTTCATCTTCATTGGTTGCACATTCAAACAAAACCTACCTCTAAATTTGCATTGAAGATACCAAGGTATGATCCATTAACAAACACTACTAAATAAAGGTAAAGGAAATTTAAACACTAAAAAAAAAAAAGCACCCCAATAACATATAATGACATATAATGGTTGAAAGAAAATTTAAAGAAACTTATTAGAAATTAAAAAGCATTCCAATAATATATAATGGTTGAAATATTAGCTAAATTTCGATTTCAACGTTATAGTTGAAATATTAGCTAAATTTGAATTTCAACATAATGTTATGTTGAGTTTAAAAAAAAACATGATATTTTATTTGTAAATTGTAATAAATGAATAAAGTCACTTAACTTGTGGTTGGTGAACACCAATAGGTCACAAGTTAAGTGTTACAAATAAGTTATTAGCTACTTGTTCTATATTTAATTTAGTTAAATGAGTTATTTGACCATGAATCAACTAAGAGTTATCCATGCATCAATTATTTTTTTTAATAAATGTTTATTTTGAATTTGTAAGGAGTGCCATATAAACAATCTACGAAGTACACTTGTCTCATACTCGTGCAATATAGAAAAAACATAATGCTTGTCCAACCCAAAATCTCAAATAAAAACACATATCCGCCTAAATATCTCATTTTCAATGTAAAAATAAATTGTAATTAAATTTTGTAATTAAAAAATAAAATTATTAAAAGTAATAATAAAATTTTCATTAAAATTATCATTAAAGTTAAAATTGAAAAACAATTGTATGTGGGCATAGCAATTGGTAAAGGTATTAAGTTGTAAATAAATGGTTTTGTGTTTAAATCCTCCTCAATCTTACCCGTGTGCTATAGTTCGGGCCTTGTGAATACACCAATTGGTATAGTTGTAGCGAGATTGGATCCTTGAACTACGTGTCACGCAAGTACCAGCCTAGTCTGGAGTTGTTGATTCTCCTAATCCAATAAATAAATAAGTAAAATAAAAATTGAAAAACATCCCAATATGTAAATTACGATAATGGCTAGAAAATTTAAATTTTGTTTTACATAAATTAGGATGATGGCTAAAAAATTTTTTAAATAAATTATTATTATACTAACCAAATAAATCTAAATAAAACCCATAATATCTTATTTGCAATAAGCAATTAAACATATTTACTAAATTCTATTAGAAATCAAAACTAAATATATTTAGTAAATTATATTAGAAATCAAAACTAGAAAACATCCCAATAACATAAACGAGGATGATGGTGGAAAGATTGGAAAAAAACAAATTTGAAATTAAGTCATTTAGATTATTTTCAAAGGAACCCATGATATCATATAATTATAAATAATTAGTTAAGTATATTTAATGACACTGCAGAGAAAAAATGATCACTAAAAATAATATTAAAAATTTAATTAAAATTAAAATTAAATTATAATGAAATTAAAATTAAAATTAAGACTAAAATTAAAATATAAAAATAAAAAATACTAACTTAAATACTAAAATAAAATTGCAATGAAAGAGGAAAAATTACTTATCATTAAATTTACATTTGGCATGGGTTGGTTGTATTTGTATTTTACTAAAGTCAAATTATAATTAAATTAAAAATATTAAATTTATAAGTTATAAATATTTTAAATTTACATTTGGTATGTTGGTTGTATTTGCATTTTATTAAAGTGAAGTTATAATTAAATTAAAAATATTAAATTTACAAGTTACAAACATTTTACATGTGTAGGTTGTATTTGTATTTCACTAAATAAAATTATTAAATTCACATCCTCCAAATATTAAAATAGAGATTAATTTTTTACATAGTAAATTTTCTATTACTTTAAAGATTAGCTTTATATCATATATGTTATCATTTTTTTTAGTATTTGTATGTTTAGTATGTGTGGGTTGTATATGGTCTAGAAGGTCTATGGGTTTTAGAAGAAACAAGTACATCTTGGAGGATTTGACAGAACGTATTTCTCAAACTCAGATGACAGGACATACTACTCATTATTTCATTTTTCGATGATTGTTTTCCCAATGTGTTAGGCTTTAGATTTTTTTTCATTTAACGATGTTACTTGATATATCTTGGTTATTGTTTATTGTGGTTACACGTGGTCACAATGTCCCTTCGGGCTTTGAAACAGGAGGCCAGGACACCTCCGAAAGGTCGGAGGTCATTAACTCTGCTAAATGATCTGGTAGAAAGAAGTCTTAGGGTTAGGCAGGTCTTTTGCGAATGTGATGCGTCGGGTAAAATTTTAGCTCCTCTGTCTGTAGCAGTCATGGCTGGGCCTGTGTTTTTTTATGGTGGAAGTTTTATTCTAGAGGGTTTACCACATGTTGAGCCTCCGCTTGGTGGTCTGGTGAAGGAGGTTTGCTGCGTGATGGGTCTTGAAACCAGGGCTATTATTTCTGATGCTGGGATAGAGGGTTTTGTTAATAAATCTTTGGATTCAGTCCCTGTAGTTGGTTCTGATCCCTGTGCGGAGGAAGTGTTTCAGCCTTCTGGTTTGGGTGGTGTTGTGGGGGTTTCTGTGGAACCTTTCGGCAACGTTGTTTCTTTGGATAATTGTGTTGCTAGTCGGGTTTCTTCGAATTTAGATTTGTTGCCTGCTAGTTTGACCCCGGTGGCAAATGGGTTTCCAGGGATCAGTTCTTTGGAACATTCTAAGTTCGGTTCGGTTAAATGTAGTATGGGTTTAGGTTATAAATCAGATGGTGATATACGGGATCCGGTTGCTCTTCGACATTTTTCAACCGCAGATGGTGTTCGTTCAAAGCGACCAAAGCAGGTTATCCGAAAAATTGGATAAGCCGATGCTCCTTGTTGTCGGTGCTGATGTGTGTTTGACTGATATTGTTTTAACAAATTCACTCACTCTTGTTGGTCGCTTCAGTGGTAGAAAGACTAGTGCGACCGGAGTCAATAAATGTGTGAGTGGTATTTGGAAGGATTCATTAACTCAGCTTCCTAAGGTGTTTTTATTACCACGCGATTGGCTTGCTTTCAAGTTCTCTTTTGTTGCGGATGCTTCAGCCGTTCTTGTGGGTTCCTGGAGATGGGATGGTGCTGGCTTAAGTTTGAAGCGCTGGTCTCCTTTGTACGATCCTCAGACTGAAAGGTACGACATTATGCCCATCTGGGTAAAACTTCCCAATCTTCCCTTTGAATTTTGGTCGATGGAGTTCTTTAAATTGGTGGGAAATTCCCTTGGTTCCTTTGTGGAGGTTGATATGTCTTTTTTATAGTCTGGGGTTATGTGTTTAGGGAGGGTTTTGGTTCTTTTGGATTTACGTAAGGGTTTGTCTGAGAATCTTAATATTAAATTTGGGGTTAGGGTGTTTAGCCAGCCGCTGGATTATGTTGGGATCCATTTTCATTGTAATAGATGTCACCAGTATGGTCATGTGTTCTCACAGTGTGTTTTATCCTTTCATAAATCTTTTAAGCCTGTGGAGTCCAAGCAGAAACAGAGGGTGAAAAAGATCCCAGAATTGATTCCTGAGTGTTTTCCTGTGGTGGAGGAACAGGTTTTGGTTGGTTTGGCTTCGGCTTTGGTTGTTGATCTTCCGGTTTTGGATTATGTGATACTTAAACCTTTATGTCTTTCCTCCTATGTATCGTGTGATAAGGGTTTTGATTCTCTGTTCAGTACTTTAAATGATTCTTTAGTTCCCTTGACTGTAAATTCGATTGATTGTTTCTCGAATAATGATGACCTTAATTTGGGTGTTCTAGGGTTTGTTTCTCCTATCAAGGCTTCTCATGTTAAAGGGAATGGTTATTTTTTACGCCCCTATTCTATAGAATATTCGATGGGTTTGCATGTTAATGATGGGTTGTTTCATTTGGGGAAGCCTTTAAAATCTGAGTCAAAAGATTTTGGAGGTATTTGCTCTTCGGGTGGTCGGTTTGGGGTTCTTAGAGCATTGAACGCCCCATCCATGGGTTCTCCATGATTGTGTTATCCCTAAATTGCGGAGGGTTAGCTAGTTTACCCAAAAACTAGCTGTAAGGAGGATGGTGGAGGAGCAGGCTCCTGACATTCTGTTTTTATAAGAAAGTATGGGGAAGGGGGGTATTATTGTAGCTGAGTTGGAAAATATGCTTAAAGGATGGTCTTTTGTTTTTGTGGATGCCTTTGAGAAATTGAGTGGTCTTTTGATTGGATGGAAAATTAATCATTTTCTTTTCCAGACTGCCTGGGTTGTTGATTTTGGTTTAAGTGTTACTCTTTTTTCCAGAGAACTCAAAGTAGCTTTATGCTTTGTTAATGTATATGGACCTTATGTAGATAGGGAATCCTTCTAGAATAAGTTTTTTGCTTTGGATTGTCTTTCCTGCAGTAAATTGGTCTACGGAGGTGACCTGAATTTTACTATGGGCTTTTATGAAATCTGGGGTAATCGCGCGAGGGTGGATACTTTATCAGATTATTTTTTATTGAAGCTGGATGCATTTGGTTTAGTGGGTATAACCCCTGCTGTACTACTCCCTATTTGGTTCAATAGAAAGGTGGGTTGTGAAAATATCTGTAAACGTCTTGATCGTCTTCTGGTCTCTGCTGATCTTTTGGATCTTGATTTTTATTTTTTGTCAATGGGTCGGATGTGGGGGTGATTCGGATCATCATCCGGTTTTCCTTCAGATCAGTAATGGGGAGGAAAAACCGCGAAGTCCTTTCAATTTTAATTCACACTGGTTAAAGGATGAAGGGTTTGTAAAACTGTTGAAAGATTCTTGGAAGGTATACGAGGATAATGATTTGGTCACGCCGGCAACACATTTCGCTTCCAATCTGAAAAATTTTAAAAGAAGTTTCTATTCATTGGTCAGTTGAGAAACATGCTCAAGAATGTAAGGACCTCGAGGCTATTGAGCGTCAGTTGATTGAGTCTTTTAATACGTTGGGTTTTGGTTTTTTCTCGGATGAGGATAAAACAAAGCTGATTGACTTGGAAGCTTGTAAAAGATTTATTCTATTAGACCGTGAACATGCTGAACGTCAACAAAGCAAAGCTGTATGGCTTTCTTGTGGTGATGATAACACTGCTTTTTTCCATAAATATGCTTGCTTTAGAAAGCATGTTAACTCCATCTAGAAGATTGACGATGGTGGGGGTACTTTGGTTGAAGGGTTTGAAGATATTGCAGGGGCAGGGGTTAAACATTTTGAGACTCTTTTTGAGAAGAATAATAATCTGTTTCTACCTGATATCTTGAAAATTGCAGTGAATATTCCTTCATCTGTTTCTAATGAAGTTAATGTGAAACTTATGTCTCCTGTCACTCTATCTGAGATTCCGTCTGTTATGGCTTTATGTAATAATGATAGCAGTCCGGGTCTAGATGGGATCCCTGTTGAGGTTTATCGGGTCTTATTTGATGTTTTGGGTCCAGACCTTGTTAGAGTTGTGGATGATTCACGTAGACTTCGTAAAATTCTTGCTGTGTTTAACTCTACTTTGATAGCCCTAATACCTAACTCTGACCTTCCCAAATCCTTTAAAGATTTCAAACCTATCTCCTTGTGTAGTTGCATTTATAAATTCATCAACAAGGTTATCTCTGTTCGTATCAAGAAGGTTATTTGCAGATCTATTTCTGGAGAGCAATTTGGTTTCCTTCCTGGGAGACAGAGTCATGATGCTGTAGGTGTTGTTCAGGAACATTTGCATTCCATTCATAGCAAACATTTGAAGTCTGTTGTGTTAAAACTTGATCTTTCTAAAGCCTATGATCGAGTGAGTTGGTCTTATTTGCGGGTTATTCTTACACTGATGGGGTTTGCTGTGTCTTTCATTACTTGGGTTATGGGGAGCCTCACTTCTGTTTCGTTTGCCATTCTGATTAATGGAGCAGCCTCCTCTTTCTTTAAACCTGCGCGTGGCCTACATCAGGGTTGTCCTTTAGCTCCTTTGTTGTTTCTGATTGTTGTGGAGGGTTTGGGCATGGTTTTACTGGATCTAAAAAGCCGTGGGGTTTTTCATGGTCTTTCTTTTGGCAATGGGGTTACTTTAACCCATGTACTTTTTGTTGATGACATTATTTTCGTTTCTGATGGATCAACACTGTCGTTACTATCTCTGAGAGAGGTTTTAACTTGTTTTTGTAATGCTTCTGGTATGGTGGTCAATGAAGATAAATCATCAATTCTTCATGTCGGTTTGGAAGATTTTGAGATCTCTTTTTTACAAGATGTTTTTACCTTTCCCTTATCGAAAATTGAGAAAGGTTTAAAGTATCTTGGGTTTCATTTGAAACCTTGCAGATATCTTATTAAAGATTGGGACTGGTTGATAGCGAAAGTGGAGAAAAGAGTAAAAAACTGGAGTTATGGGTGGTTGTCCAAAGGTGGAAAACTTATTTTGATCAAATCTGTTCTTGAATCCATTCCGATTTACTGGATGCATTATTGGATTCCGTTGATAGTTATTGAAAAAATAAGAAAAAATCTGTTTTAAGTTTTTATAGTCTGGTAAAGATGTTTCTGGTTTACCTTGGACTTCCTGGAGGTCTTTGGCTATTCCAAAATTTCTAGGAGGTTAGGGCCTAAAAATTCCTGTTTTATTTGCAAAGGCTTTGGCTGCAAAGAGCATTTGGAACATTATTCATGGTAATGGGCTTTGGGTTCAAATTGCAATTCAAAAGTATATTCGTCCGTTAGCATTGATTGATTGGATCAGAAGTTCTGTCAAACAGAAAAGAAATATTTCTACTTGCTGGAAAGCGGTTTTATGGTCCTTTGATCTTATTGGTAATAGTTTGGTCTGAAATATTCACAATGGGGCAGAGGTACGTATTGGTCTGGGTCCATGGGTTGGTTGTCTTTGGAGACACAACTTGCATGTTCAGTTGATTGAAAGGATTCACTCTTTTGGTTTTTATTTTTTGAAGGATATTAGTTGTTTTGGTTTGAATTTATTCCAGGAGCAAGATTGGTTATCTGTTGACGCTGTTGGTATTGTGGATGAACAGGATGTAGCTGTTTGGAACAATTATGTTGTAGTTCTAAAATCCAGCAATATAAGGTTAAATAATTCTGAGGATAAGTTTGTTTGGATTCAATCTAAATCAAGTATTTATTCTCCAAAAGATGGGTATAAACAACTCATTTTGGATAAAATTGACGTCGAGGTCGGTGGTGGAAGGTTTTGTGGAAATTCAAATGTCCTCTTAAGACAAAATTTTACCTGGTTTTTAGTATCTAACAAGGCATTAACCTAGGATGTTCTCTGTAGGAAAGGCATGGAAGGGCCGAGTAGGTGTTACTTATGCAAAAGTGATGGAGAGTCTAACTTTCATCTAGGTGTGGAGTGTCCTTATACTATTTGGAAAGAAATTGAATCTAAGATTCATTTAAACAATTTATGGAGTGGTGAATCGATGGAAGTTTGTTTTTAAAATGGTGTCTGAATAAAGATATCAATGGTATTAGGTCATTACCGCTCATTGTTATGTGGTTTATTTGGAAAGCAAGGAACCAAAGTTGTTTTGATGACTTGTTGCCACAGACTTCTAAAATTTCTTCAATTTGTTTGGGAATGCTGAGATCCATCCCTCAAGGAAGTATTTCTATTAAAACTAGATAGGTGGTTGTGGAATCTATTGATATTTCTTTTCCATGGGGCTATTTTGAAGGCTTAGCTGCAGGTGATCTAAAAGTTTGCGGTGCAAGAAGAATTTTGTTTTTTTCAGAAGTTTGTTATATATCCTTTAAAGCTAGTCTTGCAAATGGAACCGATAACTAGGCAGAACTTCTTGGCTTGAAACTGTTACTCAAATTGGCTTTGGAGAATAATATTAGTAAACTACAGGTTTTTGGAAATTCTCAGCTTGTTATTAATTGGGTTAATGGTTTGTACAAAATGCAAAATATGATTTTGTCTCCTTTGCTATCTGAAGTTATAAGATTTTTTTGGATGCTGGATTCAATGGATTTCAAGGATATATACAAGGAAAGTAATTTTGTTGCTAGTGGTCTTGCAAAAGATGGTGTTATGGTTCAGGAAGGAGCTTGGCTTATTATGAAACAATGGAATTTAGATTTTTCTGAAATTGCGCTATCCTTTTGAGGGCTTGGAGTCCATATGAAGAGTTTGATCATGTTTATATATGAAGTTTTTCAGTTTTGATGAAGTCTTTTCATTGATTCTTGTGGGATTTTGGAATATTTAGTTCTGTCACAAACATTGAGATGAAGTTTTCAATTTATGTTCAAGTCTTTTGACTATTTTTGTTGGATGGGGCTATGGGCCTTTGTATCTAGTAATTTTGGAGAAGTAGTTTTACTACTAATTTTGAATCTATGAAGATTTTTGGTGATCATGGACAATAGTTTTTGGTATCATGTTCATGTGATGAATGTAAATTTTTATATATATAAAAGTCAATGATTTTTTTCGGTGGAAAAAAAAATGTGGGTTGAATTTATATTTTATTAAACTTATAATTAATTACTTACTTGAGCCGATTAACAAATGTACAGCCAAGAATCATTTCATGATTTTCATATTTTGTTATGCTTAAATGCATCTTAATTAAATCTAAGGAATAAACTAATTTTATTTGTATTTTAATATAAAACTATATATTGCATCTTGATTAAAATTTAAATAAGTTTCAGTTAAGCAGTCATTAAACTTCAATTTTGATTATTTGTTTAACAAATAATATTTGATTTATGTTTATATTAACTATATCCATCTCTTATAAATAATGGATAAAGAATAAACTAATATTATTTGTATTTTAATATAAAATTTATATATTTTAACTTGTGTGTTTAATAGCCAACCATCTTCACAAAACTAAGTAGTTAGTTGCCAGGCACTCTACTTGTAGTTGTGCTCTTTTAAAAATATTAAATCCATAACCTACAAAATAATAAAGTAAAGATTAATCTAGTATAATTAATCTTACAACAACTTTACTCGTAATTGTGCTAGTTTAAAAATATTAAATCCTTAACCTACATAATAATAAAGTAAAGATTAATCTAGTATAATTAATCTTACATTACTTTAAAGTAGTAGTTTAAAAATATTAAATCCATATTTTACAAAATAATAAAGTAAAGATTAATCTAGTATAATTAATCTTACATTACTTTAAACTTTAAAAAAGTTGTGCTAGTTTAAAAATATTAAATCCATAACCTACAAAATAATAAAGTAAAGATTAATCTAGTATTACTTTAAACTTTAAAGATTGATTTGGTATAATTAATCTTACATTGCTTTTATGTTGTGAATTCACAACATACACATTAAATATTAAATGTAAAATTTAATTAAAATTAAAGCTAAAAATCTTGATTGAAATTTCAATTAAAACAAAAATAAGATCACATTAAATATTAAACGTAAAATTTAATCAAAATTAAAGCTAAAAAAATATTAAATGTAAAATTTAATTAAAATTAAAGCTAAAAATCTTGATTGAAATTTCAATTAAAACAAAAATAAGATCACATTAAATATTAAACGTAAAATTTAATCAAAATTAAAGCTAAAAAAATATTTAATGTAAAATTTAATTAAAATTAAAGCTAAAAATCTTGATTGAAATTTCAATTAAAACAAAAATAAGATCAAAACTAAAATTAAAATTAAAACTATTATTAAACTAAATAATAATATAATATTAATAATAATATAAAGATATTTATTATTAATAATAATAATTTATTTTTAAGGAGCCACCGGATGTAAAATAGGGCGTAAAATAGATGGTGAATGGATGTACTGTTAAGGCACTCCTTGAGTAAAGTCACTAGTTTGAAACTCCGTGGGTATGAGTCTAAAAAAAAATCATTTTTAAGGGTGTAACTAAATATTCTACATTTTCAACTTTTTTCGAGTATATTTCCTTGTTTTGTTCTGAGATCGGTTGGAAATCTGTAAAAAAATCTTGAACCACATAATAGCTGCATAAATTGCATAATCTGGTTGTCATGGAATATTTGAGGGTGTTGAATCTATTTATGGAGTCAAAAACACAAATTGAACACTTTCAACTTGATATTCTACCCAAAATAAATTTACCAAATTCCAACCAAAACCCATTAAATAGATTGCTCCATTTTTAAGGTCACGGCCTAGCCCGACATCAATTTGGTATTATGAGACCTCCTTGTTTGTGGGACAAGCCCCCGGCACAGCGATTTACTACTAAGATTTACAAAGGTTTACATACTCTACCCCTCCGGATTTGAACCTATAACCTCCTAAAAGGAAACACATGTTCTTTAACTATTAAGCCTACTCAAAAATTACATATTAATACAAAAATATAATTGGACTTTCTCTTCACAAATCAAATTTTCCCAGTAACAGAACCGGGAACCGGGATTGTTGGTCCAATAACGTTACAAAAATATAATTGGACTTTCTCTTCACAAATCAAATTTCCCAGTAATAGAACCGGGATTGTTGGGTCCAAAACGTTGAAAAGAAAAAATAAGATGCATTATATCTGGAAGATTCTATAAACATAAACCATAGCTTGCTTGTAGAATGATCTAGAACTCTGCAAGATGGTAAGCAACCATTGGCACATATCAAAGGCCCCCTTGGATTGGTTCTCTAGGAAATCTCAGTTCCTCCTCCAGGTGTATGATATTTATGCAGGTGTGAAACAATGGGTGCCATCAGTCCCAATTGCATAAGTTGCCGTAATCATCAGGAAACTTGAATTAACTGCGCATTTGACAGAACGGATAAAAACAATACAATATAGCATTAAACTACAGCCAAAAGAAACCAAAAGTTTTCGTTTGAAATTATTTATTTCAAATTTCCCAGTTTATAAAACATTCGGTGTGATCAGTCCCAATTGCATAAGTTGCCAGAATCATCAGGAAACTTGAATTAACTGTGCATTTGACAGAAAAGGATAAAAACACTACCAAATTAACAGTACAACAGATCTTAATGGAGAGAGGAAACACAACATACTCAGGAGCATATCAGTGTCTCTGTATGTACATATATGTCTATAGATAGACATCACAATTTCCATGCATTAACAGTACACCAGATCTTATTGGATAGACGAAGCAAAACAGACTCAGGAGCATATCAATGACAAAGCAACACATACTCTGTATGTCCTAGAAAACACAATTCCCCTGCATTACCAGTACACCAGATCTTATTGGATAGAGGAAACAAAACTATTATACAATCTGCATGTTTGACTGTTCCACTATGCATGATTTCCTTTGAGCATTTGTAATTTGTGCAAATGTAACTGGAACAGGAAGCTTATGTTTCATTACATCATCTACATAGAAATATTTTGATTCTTGGGTAGAATTCAAATTGTTTTTCACAATGGCATCACTTTCAATGGGTAAACCAGATGCAAATGCTATGAACCTTTCAGCAACAAGGAAAACATAATTGGGAGCATACTAGTGTTAATTTTACGAGCCCAGATCCTGTTAACAGTCTCGAACAATTTACAGCAATTATTAACTGAAAACACACTGAAATCTAACAAATTAGTAAATTACACAGCAGAAAAACACAGGAAAATCACACATTCACTTGACACTTAGATTTACACTGGAAAACCCCAACTAGAGAAAAATCAGCAAAGGGTAATTTTTATTAAGAATAAAAGTCCTGGGATCCCATCCTGGGATAATGACCCACTGAGGATTAATACAATCACATCAAGATAGATAGCCTATCATCTGGCTGCTACCTTCTCTGCTGCACCTTGATCCTTTCCTCTGACCCTACCCCAATATCTCCACGCTTGGATGGAAGTCCTCCACCCACTCAATGAGACCTCACTCACTCATTCTGTGTACAGTGTAACTGATGTGTGTCACCTCCTCACCTTAGATTTCCTTTTATATCATTAAAATGACTAAAATACCATGGCCCTCTAAATCTCCTTAGTGATTTTAGATTGCTTGAGATCTACTGCTACAACTTAACAACTTAATCTTTCATTGACACAACTTAAGTCACCTTTTAGCCATAACATAAAAGTCGCCCTCTCAAGCAAGTTCCTAGAGGTCTTTTGGACGATTCCTGCATGCCTGACACCTGGCCTATGCAGAAGTACCTGTCTGAGGTACAAACACTAACTAGACTACTTATACACACACACATTAGCAGCAGACCAAATCTTGGTAGATAGAGAAACAAAAGCAATACATGATTATCATGTAACTGTTCCAATACGCATGGTTTATTTTGCACACTTGCGATTTGTGCAAATGTAACTGAACCAGGAAGCTTATGTTTCATTGCATAGTCTATATAAGATTTAAATAAAGCTTCAGTAAAATAGAACTTACTCTTCAGAATGGCATCCTTCTAATATAAATAGAGAGCTTTGGCAGAAATTACTACCAGCCTTGGAGCAACAAGGAAAACATAATTGGGACTTGAGTGCATACGTATCTATGTATATAGACAGACAACAATCCCCATATATATGTGTGTGCATACGTATCTATCATTCTATGTATTTAGATAGACATCAACCCCTGTGAATTAACAGTACACCTAGTCTCGGATGATAGAAAAAACAAAACATAAAAGCAATACATGATCCACATGTTCCAATGTTCCACTAGGCGTGATTTTTTTGTGCAAATGTAACTGAACAGGTAGCTTATGTTTCATTGAAATTTGACATCATATATATGGATAAATCTTGGGTAGATTTAGAATTGTTGTTCAGAATAGAATCATTTTCAACTCTTGAGTCCAAATCCCTGGCAAAAATGCACAACAGAAAACAAACTTGGGGGAATACCAGTGTATGTGTATATATGTACATAGCCAAACATCAATCCCTATGCATTAACAGCACATCTAATCTTGGGGGATAGAGAAAACAGAACAACGACAATCCCCATATACATGTGTGTATGGGTGCATACGTCTCTATGTCTATAGATAGAAAACAATCCCCATATATATGTGTGTGCATATCTCTGAATTTAGATTGACATCAGCCCTGGTCCCTCGTGAGTTAACAATACACATAATCTTAGAAAAAACAAAACTTAAAGCAATACATGATCCACATGTTCCAATGTTCCACTAGGTGTGATTTCTTTTGTGCAGATGTAACTGAACAGGAAGCTTATGTTTCATTGACATCATATATATATGGATAAATCTTGGGTAGAATTCAAATTGTTCTTCAAAATGGCATCATCCTTTTCATTGGGAAAACCAGAAATCTAGCAGAAAGTGCAACAAACCTTCGAGGAAGAAGGAAATTTGAAAACAGTATCAATTTAAATGTCAAAAACAATATCCAAGGGCTAAATGTCAATTGTGATCAAGCTCTGAATATTAAAAATATATCATAAAGAGATGTTAAATCTCTACATCGTGCCATCAATTTTAGACATGCATAAATACATACATACATACATGAATATATGTTCATTATATATGCCATCCATCCATCTCGTCAGCCAGCCAACCAAATACA
Source organism: Pseudotsuga menziesii (assembly GCA_001517045.1). Lineage (NCBI taxonomy): Eukaryota > Viridiplantae > Streptophyta > Pinopsida > Pinales > Pinaceae > Pseudotsuga > Pseudotsuga menziesii. Next base: position 543,026 of record LPNX010973037.1, read on the forward strand.
AATTGGCTTTTAAAACACTAGAGCTACAGGGCTTCACAGCATGAGCTCCATAGGTCACATAAGCATGAAGATCTTACAGTATGTACTATATGAATATCATGTCCGTTATGTGGCAATGAATTATATTGTCATTAGCATGTATCTGTATATAAATAAATACTAAATGTGTATGTAGCCCCAAGGATTATCTCCAGTTGTTTGACTTGCCATGCAGAAGCCATAATGGCCAAGGTCACGAGGTTGAATTCACATGGGTCCCTTTAGATGTCATGTCCCTATCCCAATGAGATTACTAGTTAGCAATGTTTCACCCACCTACTAGTTCCCTAGGTTGGGGAGGAGGCATTAAATTTTGCAATAAGAGAGCTATGAGACCCAAGAGAACCTTAGTTTACCATCTACACATTAAATTGGGTCATACAAATAATAAATATGGAGAAAATAAAGTGGCATTGCTTCATGAAGACATTTGGAGGTTCATGGAGACCTTGGGTAGCTAGATTCTTTCTTACACATGTCATGACTTAACCCCAAATTCGAAATTATGAGTAATGGAACGTTCTTGGAAAGTGAAAAGGTGTCAAGTAACATGTCATGAGCCCAAAGATTCCAATAGGTGAAAAGGAATAACTCCCCATGGAAGAGGAAGAGACTAGGAAGGAACTATATGCCACTTGGAGAGAGATTCCCTACGTTTATGACAACAATGATGGAAGATTCAATGACAAAATTAAACATGATTGCAGACCTATGACAATCTGACATGTCAAGGCTAAAAATAGCCTCCAAGAGGGCGCACTTGGGGTTTGCTAGCAGCAATTGGAATTTGGAGGAAGATGGAGGGATGAGGAGAAGGACAAGTGTCATGGGAGTTACTAAACATCAAGGATGAGTTGGAGGAATCCTATGGGAGGGAATTCGACCTTGGAGGGCCTTAGGAGAGTTATAAAAATATGGCATGAGGAAGGAGAATGGCTTTTGGATCATTTGGGAATTTGCCTTTGGTATTTTGGAAAGCACAAGCTTGTCCATTGCACGACGATTGCTCACTCTCGCTGCTAGTGAGCCAATTTCGAGGGAGTTGGATTCTCATCCAAATTGGTTGTTGGAGAGGCTACCCTAACCTCTCATTTGGAGCTTAATGGAGTGTTGTTATTGCAGATAGGAGGCTGCTACAGTTTGTGACCCATCTCTCCTCTCATTCTCTCATTCCCTACTTCATTATTCCCATGTTTCCATATGATGGCGCACTAGTGTGAATGATGCTTGCGCATTGTTGAGTCCAGTTGATGCCAAAGCATGGGTGAATGATTTATGGCACTATAATATGTCTCCCATACTCTCTGTAAGTTGAAATTAGCAGAAAAACATATGCAAAAATGTCCACATTTCCAAGCTATGATTTGACTAGTTTCCATGTATTGGGTTCCCATTACAATGGAGTTGTGTCTCTAATTTGTATTAAGGATTTGCTTTGATGTTATATGTTGTTGAGTGAGCTATTGATTTGTTGTTAATGGTCTACATTCGTTATGCTCTATTCTGAAACATTACACATACATTTTATGAGTCAAAGTTAAGCTATTACTGTCATTTCCCTTGAGCAAATATCACTGAACATATGCATTCGAATGTGACGCTTTATATCTCTATTGCAGAACTTATAATCACACCTAATGACAGTCAATGAAGTCTAATATCAATCCCCATACTCTGTTTAATAATTTGGGAGGGTCGCATATGAGTTGGAGAGCCATTTCTGCCCACACCCTAGGGGGAATTTCACCACAATTTACTAGCAATTGTCACTTTTGCCAATGACCCCAAATCAAGTTGCAGATGTCTATAACCTATTCTAAAGTGACCAGAGAGTCCATTGAGTGGTCGTAAGACTCCCCATATCAGTCTCTACCAAATTCGAGACCCTCTTGTGCCATTCGAAACCCCTAGAGTCAAGACTAGTCATGAGGATGGCACTTAAATTGGATTGGAGGAGATCTATTTCTCCTTACTGGTAGATTATCATGGCTAGGTTCTCTCTTCATTTTTCCATATTGATGGTTAATGGATCAAATGCTAAGAGAGAAGATACTCCCTCTATATAAAGCAATTTTCTCTCCAATTGATGCATGGTTGGATTTGGGGCGTACTCCTTGGAGCTCAATAGAATATCTATTGGATGTGTTTGGAGGATCAAAGAACTACTTTATGGGTGAGAATGTCTTGTAGATCTTTATGCTTTTTCCTTTACTCAAGTTTCCTAGACATATGATTATGGAGAGAGAATTTGGTAACCCTATTCCTCTTTCCTTTTTGTTATCCATGGAACATCTTTTATTGAAACATTCTTTCTCTACATTTTATAATCATTTCATTATGAATAATCATAATTTTCATATGCATTGGATTTTATCTGCTCTAGTAACATCCTTCGGTCTATTTTTGTAGTTGGGACAGCAAAGAAATGGACTATTAAACCTTGTACATTTCATCCTCAATAACCAATCTTCCTCATTAAGATAGTCTCCCATCAAAACCTTGAATTGACCCCATTTGCCCAATGATAAGACACTAATCTTTATTCCATTCATCCACTTTCATGTCCTAAACTTAAAAAACGATTTTTCAAGAACTAACTTTTCATCTCACCTTGCACTTCATAGAATAAAATTCCAACAATTCTATCTTAAGGAAGCCCCCCTTGTGTTGAAGGAGAGCTAGCCCAAAGTGCGAAGAGGGCTTGTGTGGTGGTGAAACTGGCAATCCCTTTTGGTTCCTCCAAGGACTCACTTGAGCTTTTAGGACTGTCTCTAGAGGTGATGGTTTGTGAAGTAACACCTACCAATCGACTAAGCAGAAAAAACACACAAGCAAGGAGAGAGAGGGCGCCAAAGAGAGTTTGCACAAATGAGTCATGACAACAAAGAGAAGAATCTCAATCCAACAAAGAGCGACCTACACATTCCATTCCCATTTTATTTCTCCACTACCATCGACGGTGAAGCAACCTGCCCATTTTGTCTCCCACTTAGAAGGCTATTGATCATTGGAAGATTAGTAGTTTATAAACAACCTATATATGCTCATTGGTGTTAGTGTTAGACTATTTGTGACTATTGTGTGTTCATTATGTTGTGCACTGTGTGTGTGTTGTGTAGTGTGTATTGTTCTTGTGTGTGTTGTGTAGTGTGTATTGTTCTTGTGTATGCTAACAGCATACACAACAAACAATGCATAGAAGTGACTTAGTGACATACACAACAAACAAGGCATAGCATACATAGGTGACTTGTCGCTTGTGTATGTTGTGTGACATACACAAGTGAGACTTGTCATGTGTATGTTGTGTGACAAACACAACAAACAACACAAAGCATACATAAGTCACTTATCCCTTGTGTATGGCGTGTGACATACACAAGCGACTTGTCCCTTGTGTATGACGTGTGACATACACAAGTGACCTAGTGACATAAACAACAAACAAGGCATAGCATACATACACAAGTGGCAAGTCTCAGTTGTGTATGTCACGCAACATACACAAGGGACAAGTCACTTATGTATGCTATGTGTTGTTTGTTCTATATGTCACACAACATACAGAAGTGGCACTAGAAGATAAGAAAACTATGAAGCCTCTTGCATGGTGAGAATATTATGGTGCCCAAACTCTGGAGTTACAAATCCTTGCATCTAGAGTTATTTCACGAGTGTGTAGCTCTTCAGCAACATAGAGAACTTGGAACACTTGTAGGTTTATCCATTTAGCCAAAAGCAACAAACATCAATCAGCAAAGGCGGAAGATCTTGTGTACGTTCACTCAAATCTCCACCTCGCCTCTCAATCAAAGCCAAAGTATAACGATGGTCCTCCAAACCTATGGGAAGTGAATCCCAAAGATGCAGACTTGGATTCCCCTAATTGCTTGATGGTTAACCTCTCTTTGGCTAGTTCTTCTATAGATACTTTGTGTTGGGGACTTAGACAAGGCATTCGTGCTTAGGCTTGGGTTCGTTGCGACAGTTCTTATACCTTTGTTGTTGGTTGACAAGATGGTATTCATACTACATCTTCTACCCATGATGCTCCATATTATCGATATGGAGAATTAGGTGATGTTCTATCGAAGGATGTGGAGAGTGATGGCTATATGTCAGAGTAGTCTATGACACTCTGGATTTTGATATTTCCAATTTTCTATTTTAGAGTTGTGGAGATTTCCATATAAGCTTTATTTTATTATCTTGAAGACCCTTAGTATTTATAATTGCCATGTTGGCATATTATGATATTTGAATTTCAATTTGATATTAATATATGGGCCTTGGTTGACTCATCTCAACCTATATAGACTCTAGAAAGTATAAATTTCGTAAAAAGAAAAGCTGAAATTTGATTTCTCATTTCATGGTTTCATTGTTTCAATCATAGTTGAAAAATTCAGCATCGATAAAATAATTGGCCAAGGTCCAAAATACAACTTCTTGGCAACACCAGCAAGAAAATTGACAAAATGTGGCAAGCATTAAAATTACAAGTAAATTCATTTTTTCCAATTTTTTGAACATATAAACCAACAATACCATCAAATAAACACATTGGCAAATAAATATGGAAAAAACACCCATAAATATGATGTAGTGGATGCCAAATAAAAAATGGTAGAACAAAGTCAATATTGTTGAATTTTAGCATTACCATGAATACTTAAAAAATTTGCAGACTAACTAATAACAAATGACAAGTGCAGTAAAACAACATCAACACATCAACACAATACACGAGAGTTTTTCACTAGGGAAACCTTTAAAGGACAAAAACCCCAAAAGCATTAGTAATTCATCTCATAAATGAGATGACTAAAAATTCTTCAAAAAGTTCCTCAAACCCCAACAAGGTTAAACCACAATAACAAAAGATTAATTTTCCAATTACATAAAAAATGCCCAATTAAGGCTTGAGGCCGTAATTTCTATTTTCTTCCCAACAAATTCAGGCTTCCTGAAAAACCTGTCAATTACCTGGATCTGCCCACTGCACCTGCCCTGTCAGTTTGTTCCGTAAAACCTAGCCGTAATTCTCTACTACCCGACCGCTCTTCTCTGCTGCTCGTTGCCCGTTTTTCTTGCCTTGCTGGTCCTCTGTTGGTTGTTGTGCAGCCTTACTGTTGCCCGAAGGGCAGACAACCGTAGGTCGTGGCCTTACAGGCTGGTCCGAGGGCTTGTGTAGGCCCAAATAGAGGGTTGCCCAAACTAAAACCCTCCTGCCCGATCTGTGTAGAAGCTGCTCGGAGATGGAAGGTAAGTTGCCCGAGGAAGGAAGGTGATGCCCGAAGATCGAGGGTTTTGATAGAAACCCTTAAGACAAAAAAATGATAAAAACCCTAGTTTAGGGTTTTCCTTCAAGTGGATGATGATGCCCTAGCTAGACTCATCCATGCTAGGGCACAATCATAAAAACTTTCTTCTTCAAACCTGAGAGATCTTCTTGAAGAGCAGTTGTACCTGTGAGAACAAGTCTGTGTGTCATAATGAAATGGAATGATCTTCTTTTATATCCTTCGAGTCACCTATAACTGGGCCAAAATTAGAAATCTCAAAATAATAATATTTTATTCTTTTCTAATTCTGACTTTTGCCTTTAGTGGTGCTAAAGGTCTTTTTGCACTTTCACTTTTACACCTTAGTGGTATTAAGGGTCTTCTTGTATTTTTTACTTTTGCTTTAGCCTTCTTTAAGTGCCCTTGTGGTCATCACTTGTGGTCAACATGGTCTTTTATTTCCAATCAAAGTACATCATCATAAACCAAGAGAATTACTAATGCTTTTATCTCACACTGTGTGACACCAAGATCAGGAACTAGGGTGTCTTAACCAAGGGTAGCTAACCCTTGGAGAAGATCACAAAGCTTACTAATCAAGGGTCAAAATATTACACATGCCTAGACCCAGTCTAGGGCTTATAGTGCCTTCCTGGTAAAAGACCAAGTGCCTCAGCCATAGGCTGCATAGTTTGACAATAGGTCAAATACTTGGTAACAAACCAAGCACCTCCATTCTCCACGAGAATGGCCCTCGGCCTCGCGCTCAGTCCTGGTAACTGACTAGGTGCCTCCATTCAAAAGAATGGCTACTCAGAACTAAGTTGAGCCTACCAGTACTAGACTGGTCCACATCGTGGTCCCAGACCAGATGTCTACCATTCAACAGAATGGTCACTCAACACAAGGTTGAGTCCCCCCAAGGTAGAGTTGGGTCCATCATGGTCAATGGCTGGATATCATCATTCAACAGAATGATCACTCAACAAGGTTGAGTCCACACCATGGTCCCGAACCAGGTGTCCCCATTCTCCTAAGAGAATGGCTCTCGATGCTGCTTAGAAAAATCAACAGATATTGAATATTGAACCCTGAAAGTTGTCCAATAAAGACTAAAAAGTGAACAACCAATACAAAATGACATCAAAAATATAAATGTATCTTAGCATCATGAACCATCTACAATGACAAATCTAGCAACAAATATCAATTCCCTCTTCCCTTTTTTGAGAAGAAAAGGTCATTGCTTGTTTGCCACTAGAAGTTCCTACATCATTTATTTGACATCGGCTGGTGGGTGTAGTTGTATTAATTTATGTAGAAGGTGGTGTTGATGCTGCCATATTATCCTCCATGATGTCAAAGTCCTCTGCCCCCACTCTTGTTGCCCCTCCCCTGCCCACCCATGCCTATTGTTGTAGCTCCTCCTCTAACCACGTAGGTGCCTACTCCAAAATAGATATTGATCTTTGCTCCAATTAAAAAAACTTTGATGGTGATGAAAAAAATGGTTTGAACCTTAACACTGGTTGTTAATGCTTGTAAGCATCTTGTCTCTCATTCCCCAACAACTCCAAAAATAAAGATCCCAAAATCACATTAGGGCGATTTTTTCTGTCGTGGCGCAAAAAATTGCCAATTTTGGCCGATGCTTACTAAAAAATGTGATGTTCCCTGTTTAGAGAAAAATGCTGATGGAGTCCAAAATTGCACTGGGTGATTTTTTGGTCGTGGCATGAAAAATAGCCAATTTCGGCCCATGTTTACTAAAATTCACGACATCCAATGTTTAGGAAAATATCACGATTTTTTAACTACAGTTTGACACCATGGTTTTTTGCATTGTTTCCGAAAAAACGGCAAATCTTTCAACTATGGTTTCAATCAATATTTCATTGTTTACGTAGGAAATCTGAAAATTCAATTTGATTTCAATTCAGAAAATTACATGTATGAATCTATGATGTTATGATGTATGAATCAGAAATCTGAATCATAATGTTACTAGTTTAGTATTTACTAGACTCTAGTTTATATGCTTCAATTCAGATTTAAGATTTCATTTCTTTGTTTTTCAATATAAAATTAAATTTTAAATATATATTTGTAAAAAAATTAGCGCAAGGGTTCTGATTCCCTGATCCCATATTTTAGAATGAGTGCCACACCCACATTGGATTCTTCTGTCATTTCCTGATCACAACCACAATTCATGTAACTTTGATTATATATATAGCCATCAATTCCTGTGTGTTAACAGCACACCAAATATGGGTCGATATAAAAAGAAAGTCGATACATGATCTGCATGGATACATTGAAATTAGCAGATTGTTTCAAGGTACATAAAACTGAGAGTGCCAACGTAACAAAATTATAAACAATAGAAATATATTCCCTATTTGAGTAATGAGTAAGCCTAAGCTATGCAACAGGACTCCAGAACCTGGAAGCCTAAAGATGAGTAGAAATTCACCTTTGCTTTGGGGTTGAGCAACACCATAAATAACATTGCTGAAGGCCTGCCCTCTGCAAAAGAAATGGGATTAGTCTTACAATCAGGGATCAAAAGGCTGATGTGTAATGGAGATTCTAAGCTTATGATAGATTTTATGACGACCTGTTGATCCATGTCCAACATAAATGTACCAAGGATAATTATCCTGGTGAGTAGATTTTATCATTATCCATGTCATTTCAAGTCATTAATTTGCTAAATGTCCCAAGAATAAAAATAAAGCAGGTGTGATGGCAAATATTAGAAAGGATTTGAATGGAACCAAATTCATCAAGTGCAACAAGGCACAATTAGTCATCACGGATGCCCTTCTTGAGATCAACATTTTAACCTCTAGACCACCCTTCATGTAAGATTAGACATCCAAATTATTTTGGCCTAAACTTCACTGCTACTTCTAGTGAAATATATGAAAACTACGGTGTCCCCCAGACCAACCCTTCACCCTTTCAAGTATTCCATGGATGCCCTAAAAGAAGAAATTAATAGGTCAACCGGGAATGATTATTGCATGCGTACTAAAAAACCCTAAAACATTTCTTATCTCAAAACCTAAGAATTTTAATTTTCTGTTATGAACCGGTTTTGCTTTTGTTCTGTGATTTCATTCTGGTAAGAAAGCTTTAATAGAGGCAGATAAGTGTTCAATTTGGGAAGCAGAAGTTCTTGGATCTTGATGGATGAAACCAGACAAAAAGACAACAGCAACTCAGACAGCAGCAAACATGGAACGCAAAACCAACATCAAGGAAGCAAGCTCAAAGAAATGCAGTTGGGTTAACAAAGAAATGCATTCGTGTGAAGGAAGCCACTGCAAATTTTGCTTAGAGGTTGCAATTAACATAAAGTGCATACTTGGTCTTTTGTTTTTCTGTTATAATGGTGTTCTGATCAATTGTTATTGGAAGCAGAGATACCTATGCTCTAAAATTTAGTAATGACACTCAGTGCAACCCTTTTGGAAGCAAAAGATACCTCTGCACTAAGAATTGTGCAACAAAATCTAAGTAAGCTGCTTTACTGGATAGAGGATGTACAAAATTATCAGAATCAAATGTTGGCCCATGTCATCGTTTGTACAAGTTTAGGATTGCTGCTATAACCATCTAGTATAGAAGCAGAAGCAGAAGACAGCAGGTATATCCAGGGCACTGTAAAATTTCTGTATATTTAATAAAGTTTCAATTTTCTTGTTAAAAAATGTATACAGTAAGAAATCTCTCTCTCTCTCTCTCTCTCTCTCTCTCTCTCTCTATTACGGATAATATTGGGGGCAGATTCTAACTAGAAAAACTAAAGATAATAATAGAATTTCTTTACACAACTGGAATTCCTATCTTAAAAATCTTTATGAATCCCCGAATGGCATAGATAACTTTGAAAAGATGCTCACAACGGAAGAAGTTTTCTCATTAGAAGACATTGATTTTGGGGTTAAGCGTTTGGCAAATGGAAAAGCTAAGGACATCAAAGGTTACCAGGCAGAAATCTTAAAAATTGGAGGTCCTGTCCTCAACCCTCACATCCACAAGCTTTTCAATCAAGCGGTCAAGCAAGGGTTCCCTAAACCTTGGACTCAAAGCCTCATTATCCCTATCTTTAAAAGTGGGGATACAAACAACCCCTCTAATTACCGGACAATTATGATTAGCCCTCTCTTAGCCAAGTTGTACTGTATTATTTTGGAAAGGAAGATCAGCATTTGGCTTGAAAGTGAAGGTAAGCAGGTTAAAGGCCATGCGGGTTTTAGAAGGCAGCACTCAACAACGAACCATCTCATTACGCTTGGGATAATTAATGAGGAGTGTCGTAATGATAAATCCAATCTCTTTTGTTGCTTTGTGGACTTTAGAAAGGCTTTCGATACGGTACCTAGAAATAACCTATGGAATAGATTAGAAGAGCTAAAGGTTCCTTACGAGTTGAGAGCCGCCGCAATAAGGTTATACGAGAATGTCATTGCCAAGTTAAGACCAACGAGGGGTGGTCGAAAAATATTAAGTGTAATATCGGAGTTAAACAAGGTTGCCCCCTCTCCCTCACCCTTTTTGGCATTTCCATCGATAAGCTAGAAGGTTGTTTAGAGGAAGCATGTTGTGCTGGCACGATCTTAGTTGGAATAGTCATCATCCTTCTTCTTTATGTTGATGATATTGTTATTCTAGCAACGTGTCCATCTGACCTTGATAAGCAGCTAAGACTTCTTAAGGATTTTTGCTCTACCATGGGTATGACTGCTAACACTGACAAAACAAAAATTATGATTATCAAATTCAAGAAGGACACTTTCGCTAATTTTGTGTATGACAATATCAACTTGGAGGAAGTGTCTTCTTATAAATACCTAGGAATTGATATTCATCACAAGCTCAATTGGAACTATAGCATTAAGAAAAGGATTAATGGGGGGTGGAAAGCTTATTTTGGTCTTGAAAATAATTGCAAAGCAGCAAACCTTGTAATGTGGGATAAAAAGAAGCTTCTCTTTGAAACTTTAGTCACTCTTGTTATCTTGTATGGGTGTGAGGTTTGGGGTTCTAGCATCTCTAGAGAATGTTGGATAAAGATCGAGCAAATCCAGAAGCGTTTTATAACGTATAACCTCAAAATTAAAAGCAATACACCCTACCCTATTCTCCTTATAGAAGTGGGTCTTTCTCCTATCGAGAGCCTAGCTATGACTAGGCTCCTGTTGTACAAGCACAAAATCAATAATATGGCAGACCATAGACTTCCTAAACTAGCTTTAAATTCCAGCCAAAACCACCTAAGGCTCAAGCGAGGTTGGTATAAAGATACCAGGGCTTGGTTAAACCGTTGGGAGATAAATGAAAATGTTGTAATGCAAAATATAAATAACATTAAAAATATTGTCACTTCTAAGTTTAAGGAGAAAATGTGGTGTGAGAAAGATTTAGAGGATAAAAGAAAGTTAAGATATTATAAGGAGGTCATCAACCATACTCTACAAGAGCAAAAGTATCTCTCGGTTTTAACTAGTTCAAAGTAAAAAATTAATATAGCCAAGATACGAACAAACTCTCATGAGCTTCATAGTGAAACTGGTCGTTGGGCAGTTCTTAAAACACCATGGGTAGAAAGAATCTGCCATCTCTGTGAGAATAAGAACATTGAGGATGAAAAACACTTCCTCTTAGAATGCCCTGCATACACCCACATTAGATCGTGGTTTCATAATCTTTGTTGAATCCCAACCTTCCTAGCCTTTTAACTTGTCAAAATTATAGTGAGCTCAGGACGCTTCTCTCCAAGCTCTTTGAGCATAGAAATACAATTTTAAAACAAACTAAATAATTCGTTTCTTTGGGTCCGATAGACCAAAGTTTGGTTTGAGTGGACGTTAACCATCATCAGCATCATATATACACAGTTCCACAAGGGCGCGTCCCCCAGGGTCAGGGACTCGCCCCCTGCATTTACCACGCCATAGGGGCTGGGAGGCTCCATGTGAAACGTTTTAGGCGCCCCCTTTTCTGAGAAACGTGAGGAAATGCAGCATTGGGAGGTTCCTGGGCTGGGGGGCTTCTACATGCCCCCTCCCAAAAAAGGGAGCGCCCACACGCCCTGCCCCTTTTCGGATTTTTAAATTTTTTTACTAAAAAACGTGAAAAATCTAAGCTGCCGGGAAACTTGGGTGTGGGGATGGGTGCAAGGTCGAGGGTGCCACTTTTTGAAAGAGGGTACTTGGGTTCATCGGGGTACTGTGTGTGTGTGTATAAAAGTTAAAAACATGCCACATGCATATTTTTTCAAAATTCAATTATTCACCATTCATTCAATATTCTAATTCAATTCTTTTTCTTTACGAAAATTTATAACTAGTCTTAATTTTCCTTTTATTAAGCTAAGGGCGAAATGGTTTTGCCTAAAAAATGTATAAATTTAAAACAATACCCATCCAGTGTACTTCAGTGATACATTGCAAGCAGGCAGCAACAAATGCTTCAATTAAACTTCAGCAAAGATCGAAAAATGAACCATATGCATACTTCTCAGTTCTTTGTTATATGTTTAAACTTTATCATTCTATTTTGATTTGTATAAAAGAACTAGCTGTAAGTGTAAAACGCAGCTACAATAGTGCAATATGTACATTGTATACCTTTTTAGAAGGCAAACTGGCCACCCGTGGAGCTGGAAATGGAAACTGGTGGTGCTGCAGCCTAACTCTGCCCTTCACAAAACGATACCAGCCAAAACGATGCCACACCCTCCAACGAATGCTGCCTAGGCCCTCCTCCGAACTCTGTGAGACTACTGATTCTCAGTGATGAATGAAACAATGTCGCCGGCTGTGGGTTTGATGTGCAGCTGCTGAGTTTGATGGGCCGCCGAATGGAGGGAAACAATGAGATATCAGATATAAAGTGCCAATATGAATTTAGGTTGAGGAGGGGGGTACCTTTCCCCTTTAATTATTAATGTTTTAATTTGCTTAAACAAATGTTTAACCCGACAAGGAATACAAATCAAGGTACGGTGAACACAGGGCTGAGGTACGGCAAACCCAATCAGCCAAAATAACCCTGTTTTGACTGCCAACGAATCAGGTTCTTTACTCGTGAACAGAGTTCATCTGAGTTTGTCAATGAAGAACCCGTACCCAAACCAGGGATGTAGGTTTGTGAACCCGGTTGAGGTTTGTGAACCCTACCCCTGAGTAAATGCATGCAACATAGGAAAAAAGTTAAAACACAAAAAAAAACCTAGAATTGATTTTTAAAAATAACAAAGTAAATTACCTAACCTAACTTACCAATACGCAGCCACACTTTACCTCATTTTTCACCTTCATCCTAAGCCCGATTTCTCTTTGGAGTTTACTGTTCGATGGAACCGGCGGCGGCTAACATCTCTGCAATTTTCTCTTGACGGAGGAGAGGCCCACAGCAACAGCTTGGACTGTGGGCAAAGAGCAGTGATCATTGGGCCGGCTTTTGGTCTTGTTTCAGTTCCCCTGTGAGCACTGTGGAGTCCTGGACAGTCATTTTTCTGTGGCCCGTGAGCACTGTGAGTGTGGATAGTCGTCTGACTGTGGAACTGAACAACTGTTGGTCCGTTTGCACTCGTGGAGTCGTTTCTCTGTTTCGGAAGGGCGGGACTGTGCAGTGTCTGCATAAGGGTCATGGGTCTGGACTGTGCATTGTGGAGATATGTACAACACTATACTTCTTACTGTCTTAGACTGTTATTAATAATTATTTAAAATTTTCCTTTTAAACTTTTTGAGCATGTTTGAGCTGTGTTTTATTAATAATTCTAAACGCTGAGCACGTTTTTTAGTTTTTATGTTTTGCTTGGCTGTTTTAAAATTTTCTGTCAAGTGTTTCATTTGTTTGTTGTTTTTTTAACTATTAAGTAGTGAAAACCCACCTTTAGACATCTCTTCAACCATGAACATTTGATGATATTGCAAGTTGCCAAAAACTGTAGCCACTAAAACTATAAAAAATGAGTCATTTCAAAAATATCAGTGGCAGTGACAGTGGCAATGATTCAGATTCTGAGACCCAAGTTGAGGGTCAAGTTGGAAGTGGGGAAGATGTTGGAAGTGGGGCAGATGTCGGAAGTGGAGGTACAGACACTTCATCCATGTCTATTAATTTGGACAGCCAAGGCAATGCCAATCCACCAACGGCAAGAGCTGATTATGCTAAAGGAACATATGATCCCAAGAAACCAGTTTTGTTATATGCAACAAAAGTAAGTGTGCCCCAATCTACAGCAAAGCGAGGTGGTGGTTCACATCGTTGGACATGCAATGTTTGTGGCCATCTTTGGGTTGGCAGTTACAGTCGGGTTAAGCAACACCTTTTGGGCATAGGTGGAAAATGGGTTAATGTATGCATAAAATTAGACATGCAGCAAAAATCTGACCTTTTGAGGTTGCAAATGGCTACAAATGCAAAGGGCACCTTCTCTAGCCAAAATGTCATGGTCTGTGCTAATGACAATGTGGAGGGAGCTTCTAATTCCAAAAGGAAAACTAGAAGTAAAACACCCACCCTTATGCCTCCACCATCTCTTGTTACGACATCATCCACAAAGAAGGGTTCTTCTTCTCGTTCAAGTGCAATAGGACCAACTATTACAGGGATGAATGGTAGGTTGAATCGCAATGATGCAGATGATGCTATTGGCAAATTCCTTTTTGTCAATGAAATTCCATTTCATGTTAGTCGCTCTTCTTATTATAAGCAGATGGTCCAGGGAAATTGCAGCATCAGGACCTTCATATGTGCCACCAAGTGAACATAAGTTGAGGACAGTTATTTTAAACAGGCAAGTGTCCAATATCACTACGCAGAAAGAAAAATATGAGACTAACAAGGGTGAGGACAGGTTGCTCCATTGTTAAGGATGGGTGGACAAACATTGCCAAACATCCACTTATCAACATCATAGTTACATGCAAAGAAGGGCCTTCCTTTCATAGAGCTGTTGATTGTTTTGGAAAGCGCAAAGATGCAGATTTCCAATTTGAGCTTCTTCGAGATGTTATTGAGGAGGTTGGGCCTACCAATGTTGTGTAGGTTGCGACAGATGCAGCACAAGTGTGCAGATCAACAAGGTTACTAGTTCAGACCAGATACATGCATACTTTTGGACACCTTCATGCACTCAACAATGCACTGAAAGACATTGGCAAGATTGAGTGGATATCATCCTTGGCATCAACTGCGAGAGATTTGCATATGTTTATCTGCAACCCGTTGATTTTTCTGAGCAGCATCGAGAGCCATTCTCTTAGGAAAATGGAGACACCTAGTCCGAGACCAAGGTGTGGACTCAACCTAGAGTTGAGTGGCCATTATGTTGAATGGGAATAGCTGGTCCAGGACCACGATATGGAACCAGTCCAGCACTGGGGGACTCAACCTTGAGTTGAGTGATCATTCTGTTGAATGATGACATCTGGTCCGGGACTAGGATGTGGAACCACTCTAGCACTGGGGACTCAGCCCAAAGCTGAGTGGCCATTCTTTTGAATGGACGAACTTGGTCAGTTACCAAGAATTTACCTAGTTCGGGACTAGGGACTCAACCCAGGGCTAAGGGCCATTCTTCAAGAGAATGGAGGCGCTTGGTCTATTACCAAGTATTTGATCTAGTGTCCAATTATGCAACCTATGGTTGAGGCACTTGGTCTGTTACCAAGAAGACACAATAAGCCGTAGACCGGGTCTAGACATGTGTGACACTGTGACCCTTGATCAGTGGGCTTTGCGATCTTCTCCAAGGCTTAGCTACTCTTGGTTAAGACACCTTAGTACCCGATCTTGGTGTCACACAGAGTGTGAGATAAAAGCATTAGTAATTCTCTCCGTTTATGATGATGTACTTTGAGTGGGAATGAAAGACCAAAGGGCACTTGAAGAAGGCTAAAGCAAAAGTCAAAAATACATAAAGACCCTTAGTACCACTAAGGTATAAAAGTGAAAGTGCAAAAAGACCTTTAGTAGCACTAAAGACAAAAGTCAAAATTAGAAAAAAATAAAATAATAATATTTTGATCTTTCTAATTTTGGTCCACTTACACACTTGCTCTCACAAGTACAACTGCTCCAAGAAGAAGATTTCGCTGGTGCAAAAGAAGAAGGAAGTCAAATTCGGGGTTATGCCCTAGCATGGATAAGTCTATCTAGGGCATCCACACTTGTTTTGAGAAACCCTAATTTAGGGTTTTCATTTACAGTTGCATTTTCCATCCTTAGGGCTTTACCCCATCTTCACTAGTAGCAGCATCACTCCTCTGGTTGCTCTTCATCTCTCTCGGCAGCATCCTCTTCACTCAGACAGGTCCGGTCAGGGCTCTTCCTCTCTCGGGCAGGGTCCCCCTCTTCACGGGAAGCCCTTTAGCTTCCTCCGAGTCGCTGCAGCAAGCTCGAGGCAGCCTGCTTGTGCTCCTAGGCTGCTATAGGAAGCTCCGGGCAGCTTGAAAGTGCCCACGAGCTGCTACAGCAGACTCAGCAGCTTGCTAGAGCCTCGAGCTAGCAACAAAACAAGCCCAGAGCTACTCCGGGAAGGCTTCCAGCTCACGAGCCAGCAACATAGGAACCCAACAAGGTTTGGGCAACAGTAAAGTTGCCCAACAGACCTCCGGGCAAGCAAATCTGCCCTTTCGAGCAACAAAACAGACAGGGCTGTCGTTGACAGGGAAGGGCAGCAGTTGACAAGGCAGGAGAGAGAAAGCAGATCTAGGCAATTACAGAAGAATTTTGGGCAGTTTGATCTCTCCGAGCAAGAGAGAGAAAATCTAGGGCAGAAAGCCCTAATTTGTTAAAAAGTCAAATTTGACATTTTTTGTGTAAAATTCATCTTCAGTATATTTGTGGATCTGTGGTACAAACCCGGTTAGAGTTTGAGGAATTTCTGAAGAACTCAATCATCTCATTTACGAGAAGAAATTAGAATTACTAATGCTTTTGGGGTTTTTGTCCCTTAAAGGTTTCCCCACTGAAAAATCATGTGTTCAATGTATTGATGTATTGATGTTGTTTACTGCACTTGTTTATGTTAATCTGCAAATTTTAAAAGTATTCATGCTAATGCTAAAAATTCAACACAACCAACACACCTCCTTAGTCATGTACAAGACTCACTCAAAGAAGGAATTCCTCAAGCCCACAAACACTAGATATGCTAGTTAAACTTGTTATCTATTATTGGAGAGGATGTTGGAAGTGCAAACAGCATTGTAGGCCATGGTTGTGACTTCGAATTGGAACTAGTGGATTGAATCCAAGACAAATAAGGGGAAGAAGGTCAAGCTTCAGGTATTGGATAATTATAGGTGGACAAATTGCAATTATTTGGTGTCTTTCTTGCTCCCTATAGTAGAGGTCATTCGGTATGGGGACTCAAATTCTCCCAGTCTTGAGAAATCTACAAGACTTTTAATAGCATATTGGGTTGAGTAAGGGAAGCCATTCTCGAGAAAGATCCATCCTTAGAGTTCTATACGACCCAGATTCAACCCATTATTCAGTGTGGGTGGGATCGAATGAACACACCTTTGCACCTGATTTGCACAAAACAGGGAAATAGGGACGAGTTTCCGAAATGGGGACGCATTGGAAACGTAACCCCCCAAAATTTTGGAAACGAGAAAACGCAATATATATATATATATAAGCAAGAACATTTAAAAAATGAATGTGAATTTTGAAACATAAATCATAAATCATACATATTGGTGAATCATTGCCTATAATGGGATCCTATTCATCAATAGCACCCTATGCCTCCCTCCTCTAGCCTTTATCCCTTTGCTTCTAACTCAAGTTTCAAAGTTGATTCTCCAAGGACATTAGTAAACAACTCAACACCCTACAATTTTGATGAAACTTCCTAATCCAATCATTAAAATAAGGTAGAAAAAGCTTCCCATGCTTAATAAGTGATTTTGCTCAAGTGAAAAGTACATTTATATTAAGGTCATGACAATGGAGTTGAACGATCAACACCACCAACATCAAGGTACATACAAGCGTTGATGTGCTTGATTGAATATCAATTCCATATCCTCATACATGATAGAAACTGATGGAGACTTTGTAATCTTGAAATCCTGGAAACTCTCAAGTGTGTTGAATTTTGAATGGGATCTAAAATTTTATTTTTTACATATGAAGTTGAAACCTCTCTCAAACATCCTAAAACAATTAATGGTAATGTTAAAAATTTAAGTAAAAGGATAGACAATGAAAGATAAGGAGAATGTCAATTTTACTTTAAGAATTTAATATTACGATTTAATACTACCAACTACTACTGAATAGGGCAATATTTTTTAATCGGCGATGCAAAGTTTTTTGGAAACGCGGCCTTACGGACCACATCTGTATTGGAAACGTATTTCTACGTTTCTAGCATAAAACGGCTTGGGGACGGGGGGGGGGGATGGTGTTTCCTGCAACATAGATTTGTACATGGCAGCATATGCTCTTAACCCAAAATGGTATCTTGAGAGGCCTGGTAGAATTCCCCCCATTGATGATCCGGAGATCAAGAAGGGATTTCAAGCTACTGTAACAAATGTATGATGAAGATGCGACAATAAAAATTCGAAGACAGTGGATTCATTTTGCATGTCCCAATGGTCCCTTCAACAAGCATGATGCAAAGAAAAATCTTAAGAACTTAGGGCAAGAAGACCCCATTGGTTGGTGGAGGATGCATGAGGATGATGCTCCAAAGATCCAATATCTTGCTACTTGCTTATTGTCTCAGATTGCTAGTTCCTCTGTAGCAAAGAGGAATTGGTCTACATATAGCTTCATCCACTCTATCGAGATAGTGTATGTGAATGGTAAGAACAATGTAGTAGCTGATGCATTATCTAGACGACCCGCTTCATTATCTCTCATGAATATATCCACAGATTGGAGGTCTCTTCTTTTAGTAGAATATTCCAAGAATAAACAAGAGGAATATACTTACCTCTAAGAGAGCAAATAAGCTAGTTGCAGTGCACAGTGCCCTAAGTCTTTCACATAGGAAGACAACACAGTATCTGACTGAACCAACGACACGATGGGATGTGGATCCAAAGGATGATGCACGGATTGACAAGGAGGAGAGACCAGATGAGATGCAACACGGTTTAGTTGGTGTACCATTGGTCACTCTTGAGGTTGAGGATGAGAGTGACTCTGACTTAGATGGTGACAATCCCATAGACGGTGACTTCATGCAGCAGATGCATCAGGAGGACCAATCCATAAATCTATCTCCTTGATGCTCTTTTCATGATTTACTTTTTCTACTCTTAGTTTTATTTACTGCCATTGATGAACTTAGACCGAGTCTTTAGACTTTGACTCATCACTCTTTGAGTCTTCAACTCTTTACTCTTTAGTACTTTTTGAGTAATTTTAATTTGCTATATATATTATACTGTTTATTGTTTAGTGTTTACAGTTTATGTGACATGTCTATGATTCAGATTTATGATTATTGATTTATCATTTTAAATTTATCTATTGTTTATATCTATGATTCAAAGTTATTATGGAAGGTGTGCATGTATTTAAAATTTAAAATAGCCACTATAAATTGAATGCGATGTTTACATTGCACAATGATGAATTTCAATTTAGTATGTAAATAATAATGGGATGAGGAATTGAAATTTTCATTTGTTGGGATTCATATTTTTTATTTTTTAATCATTTTAGAGACGGGCCCCCCTATGTACGGGACCCCCCCCCTTCCAAAAAAAAAAAAAAATCCCAAAATTTGGGGGGGTCTCTACACGTCCCCAATTTGCGTTTCCCCACTCCTACGTTCCAGAAACTTGGTGGAACGCTATATATATATAGTCTTACACATCTATGTCTATTTCCAGCTCTGGAGAGTTCTGTGGGAAGATATATGTCTTCTTTACTAGGTTATCTATTATCAGCTTTGGAGACTCCTTCAGGACATAAATGGTAGCATATAAGCCTAACTAAAATCCCAGTAGCTCGTCTAAGTATGGAAACAAGTTCGAGCCAACTTCGAGGTAATCTCTGCTCTGGAAGCTGTGACTGCCAGTTTGATTGTCCAGGTATTTTGTATGGACTGCAATGCCGATGGGCTATCCTTGTAACAACTCTTCCCTGGGTAGTTTTGAGTAATATAAAAGGTTTTCTTTTATAAAAAATATATATAGTCTCCCTCACACACACAAGATATGAATATGTTGGCACAGAACAATATTATCTATACTAGAGAAAACAGGCTACAGAAACCAATATGATACAAACAAAGCATAATGAAAAAGATGCACATACCAAAGACCAACGCTTTTGCAATGCTTAATGTAATATCAGCGATTCAGCATCCCCTTTTAAAAAAGAATGCTAGGATAATTTCTGCTGCTACATTCGAACTGAGACAAAGATGAAAACCAGCTCCATTAATATAAAAGACATATACACACTTTGAGAATCCTACATAGATCATGTTGTCATATATATAGATACAAGTGCAGATGCAAATAAACAGAAGAGCTTACATGTGTGATTAGAAATTTCAGGGCAAAAAATACCTCAAATCCAATTGCCACGAGCAGAATAACGATTCTTTTCACATTCTCAATATGCAGGCGTATGACAGAATACACTATTGATTATTTAACGTCATTAAGAAAAGTTCTTTCAGTCTCCAAATTGACTGCATATGATTCCACTCTAAAACCTGGATGCATACAGCATATGCATGCCTGAACAACACAATGCAAGGTCAACTATATAAAGAAGCAAAAAAAGAAAAATACAGAAGATCGAAAAAACGTTAAATGCATGAGAAAGCTTATGTCCAATGTTTTAAATAAAACAGGCATAACTTAGTGTTTGTTATCATTTATATTTCTATATGGAGATGTGCATCTTATCAAGGATCAAAATATTACAAATCATAAATCTTATTAAACACTAAAAGGTTACTTATTTAACAATGGATAACGAATGTACCCACTAGCCAATTGTTACTATAGGAGAAGCTGAAATATCTTCAACTAACTACGTAGATTTCCGTCCAACTAAGACTGTAAAACTGTATTCCTAACGCCCTGCATGTATAAAAGATGCCCATGGCGACGACATAACACAATTCAAGTGAGCAGAGATGTTATAAAAATGACCAAGTAAATGAAATCAAAGAATGACACATAATGTACTTCTTTAAGCCATGAAAATAGAAAATGGCATTCCAAGGAAAAAGATATTTTATACCCTCAATGAGAAGCACATTGTGGACAACAAAGAATGGAAAGTTATATTTAATTGAAAATACAGTCTAAAAAATGGAGAAAATTAAGCTTGAAAATGGGTACCATGAACATTTGCATCTTTGACTTTCCTAAGAATCCATTCTTGTAAGTCACTGAAAGTAGATTCACTCTTGTAATTTCAACAATACATTTACATGGGCTCAGTGCAACAAAAATCTCACAAGGTATGAGACTTTAAACTACGATTGCTGTAAGATCTTCAAACACAGTTCTGATGCTGGGCCTTTCTGATGCAGCTCGAATGCATTTTAAAGTAATGGCAAGCATATCATCCATTCCCTTGGGAGGTTCCCGTTCACCATCAGCAGACAGGAGGGCAGTATCAAAACAATCAACTGCCCGTCCTTCAGTGGCTAATAGTCTTACCCAGTCTGTAAGATCAACTGCCCCTGAATTCCCAGATACAATATCACCTGCACTTTTTCCAGTTAGAATCTCCATCAAAATCACACCAAAAGCATAAACATCAGCCTTAAATGATGGCTTTGGCTTCTTAGCAGCCGCCAACTCTGGTGCTCGATATCCAAGAGCACCTGCATTTAATATCTGTTCTGCTGTCCCAGCTGATGTCATCAATAGATGAAGGCTATAATCTGCAAGCCTTCCATTAAGATCAGGACCATCTAGGAGGATATTTGTTGCTTTCAAGTTACCATGTGGTACGCATCTTTCATAATGTAGATAATTCAAACCACGAGCAATATCCACGGCAATTTTGAGCCGCTGTGTCCAAGCCAATGGTGAAGTTTTACCACTTGAACTCTCTGCAAAAAAATAAGATATTTATTTATCAATTCATCAAGTTATTGTTGATATTGATAATCACAGATTACACTGCTATTATATTTCAGTTGGAGCTCTAAGCTTACAGCAACTCCAACTGTCAATACATGCTAGTATCTGCATATTAAAATCAATATTAGTATCATGTCAACGGTGAAACACGCTAAATACACTGAAAAGAACCAAAAAAGCAGAAGGAACCACCCATGGTTGGGTTCTTTCACATTTTGAGCATAAACATATCATGATGTTAGACATTTTAAAGATAAGATAAAATAAAATTATTTGATTTATGCCCACAAATGACCCAGAATTGGTCAATGGGACGAGAAAATACATTCAGTCTACATCGAACTATGGGAGTGTCTAGATCACTCCTAAATGCTAAAAAGCTTACACAATCAGGATATAAATGACAACATTAGGAATGAAAAGAGAGTGATAAAATTTGAACTGCAATAAAAATCCCTAAGAGATGAGCAACTAATTAGTATCGGTGCTGGAAATAGAAGTAGATGTGATGGAGGAAGAAGAGGCCTCCATGTCCTCATCTATCACTATGAAGATGCCATGGCAAATTCTGCTAATGTCTTCTGGAGTGTGCCCAAGACTCCGTCACTTTCACTGGATGACGGTGGAAGCAGCTCTGGAGCAATCTTTCCAAGATCCCCTAACATCCAAGGCCAACAAGAAGAAACTAGTGATGGAGGTCTACCTGCATATGGCTTGAAGGGTATCCCTCTTTACAGACCAAGTGTGGCTCTGTGACTTCATGTCAATGTGAGATGGCTGCCAGTCGGGAAAGAGGAGATGCAATGTCTCGCAGATCTGACATCATCAATCTGTGTGGAAGAAGAGCTCACTTGGCACTTGCAGCTCCCACTTCAAAGATAGGCTGAAGAAAAAAGGAGATGAATCTAGTGGTCCCAGACTTGGAGAGCTCCCCCAAAGTCTTCCACATGTGGGTGGTGCTTCACAGATGTACAGACTGAGGGATATCTGATTATGATAGAGAAAGAAAATCACAAAACAACCTCTCAAGTTCAAAACAAGCAGTGTAATGTACCCTGGATCTCATAATACATGCAACAATTAATGACAAACTATTCTTCAAATGTACTCTCTTAGAAATGCCACACCTGACATCTTCACAGATTGTGGGATGTGGTGGCTTATCTCAATCTGTAGGTGGTAGGAACAAACCTGCAACTTGCTAAGAGGGAACGTGAGGTCATGAACCCAATGGCATCAAATGTAATCAAGCAGACAATGATATGATCTTGCATCTAAATAAAACATTCATAATAGAATATCATCTTGGGGCCAAGACTCTAGAGGGGGACAAAATTGCTCCAATGTAAATTTAATAGATGCCATCTTCAGCAAGATGAATAAGACTCTATCAGACCTTCATTTCTTTGTCAGAGGAGGATATTGAGATCACCAGCACCTACACATACTAGGGGTACAATTCTCAAGACCTCACTTTAATTTGCAACATGCTCTTCAGCCTTCACTTAACAAGGCTTATAGTTCCTTAGTCCTCCTCGAGAGACAGTGCTTCCAACACCACTTTCAGGACATCTCATCCAAGTTGTTCCTTGTGGACTCCCTTATATCCAACCTGTTGCCACCTAATTCGCAACTCGGGTCACGTGGCAGAAATCTTCAAGCCACTAGGTGCTACCTTAGGGGCAAGCTCAAGCCAAGTGTTGTCACCTAATACTCAACTCCTCTGTCTAGGCTAACTCCTAGCGAAACCAAGGGGGGTGGACCATATGAAAGATAATCTAAGGCGTTTTCTAACTATGAAAGTATGAAACAATAGATTTTCTAGGAGTTTTTTAGAGTGAAATGAAACAAAATGTTACCCACCAAATACAGCAAATAAATTACTCTTAGCAATCTTGAGAAAGATACACACATCATTCAAGACACATTTGCGAAATTAACTTATGCAAAATAAAAGAGTAAAGAGACTAGTGCCAAATGAAGAAAGTGCTTTGCATATGAGGGTTGCTAGTGTAGTCACAATGAAAGTATTGTAGTGTTTCGGTTGGTAAATTTTAGGTATATTAGATGAGTGATTAAGGGAGTGGGTAAATTGTTGGTCGATTTTATTAATGTGGTAATGATCTGGAATATTAGAAAGGAGGGGGATTCCCGATATACCACGAAGGTACAGGGAATATGTCCAGACTCACTAAGTGTGGTAGCACACAAGGAAATGTGGGTTGAATGGAGTCACGAGGGATGTCCAACACTACACCAACAAGTGTTGTCACCTAATACTCAGCTCCTCCATCCAGGCCAACTCCTAGCGAAACTAAGTAGGGTGGACCCTATGAAAGATAATCTAAGGCATTTTCTAACTATGAAAGTATGAAACAATAGATTTTCTAGGAGTTTTTTAGAGTGAAATGAAACAAAATGTTACCCACCAATTACTGCAAATAAATTACTCTTAGCAACCTTGAGAAAGATACACACATCATTTAAGACACATTTGCGAAATTAACTTATGCAAAATAAAAGACTAAAGAGACCAATGGCAAATGAAGAAAGTGCATTGCACCCCATAATTTGTTTGAATATCATCATTGTCAAGCAATAACAACTTCTTAAAGGGTGCTAGCTCAATGGTAGAGCACTGCCTAATTATAAGCAGGAGGTTGGTGGTTCGATTCCTCCTTGCTCTATCATAAATTTGTGACTACAAAAACGATTAAATTCGCATATATACGACTGTTAGTAGCTAATTTCTCCTATCTTAGTCGTATTTAGCTTAGTCATTAATATATTATCCTCTAGTAGTTTATTTAGTCGTATATTTGGTCATTAATTGTTGCAATCAATGACTAAATCCATGACTAAATCAATGACTAATAATTTAAGCTATTAATGACTAAGTGAAATATGAACAGCTATAAGATAGTGGAAATTAGCTACTATTAGTCGCCGACTCAAAAATAGTCGTTTATAGCCTGATTTTAGTCATTTTTTTAGTCATTAATTTCTCATTTTGTACTAGTGGTTCCAGACCGAACCTTTCTTCATCCTAGACAGGAGGGAATGTATGCTCCGAAATCAAGCCATCGTTCAAATAAAAGTGCAATGGAAGCACTTCAACCCTAAAGAGGAAACTTGGAAAATGGAGGATAAAATACGAGAAGCATATCCCTCCATGTTCCGGTATGAGCAAGGGAGCTCAAAATAAAAAGAACACCGAGGATAGTGTTAAGAATAAGGGGGGGGGGGATGTAATACCCCTATGACATTACTTTTATTTTCATGTTTTGAAAATTAATTTTTATTATGTAATGAGTTATGAAACTCAAAAAAAAAACCTCAAATGACATTTGCACAACAAACCATTTTATTTATTTATTTAATAAAGAAAATGACACTTGGAGAACTCAACTACATGAGGCGGACACCAACCATGGCACCAAAGAACATGTGTAAGCAAGCTAGAGTGATTGATACCAATCAAATCCAATCCAAAACTCAACAACTAGACAAGATCCTAAATCATAGGGATTTAGGGATTTGATTGGAGGTTTGATTGGTATGGCATAAGACCTGGGCAAAAGCTATATATATGAGTGCACTGGAATAGCATGAGACGTCGTTTTGTGGATGGGGAAAACGATTGTTGAGTGCATGTGTTGAGCTTTTTTCTATTTTATAAGTCCATCGTTAAAAACTCGTTACGGACTCGAGGATTGAGTGTCGCGAGGAAGTTAATTGTTGTTTTGGTGCATGATTGGTGATCCAGCTCAGGGGTGGAGCGGAGCAAACCATTGAGTTGCCTCCCATAGTTGGGAGGATTTGATTCTCCAAGTGTGTTTTTCCATGGATTCACGTAAGTAGATCTAATTTGTCTTCTTAAACATAGATCTGTAAATCTGCGTTTTTGTGAAAATTATGATCGATATTGCTTGGTCAATTGTTAATTAGAGTTTATTTGAATGGAAAGATTCTTGATTGCAAAGAGAAAAATTATTGTTGGTAATTACCATATCGAGTTAATATGAAACAAAAATATGTATAGACTACCAATCTATTAAACTGTTTTTTTTAGAAAAAGATACCTCGATGATCTTGATTTACTGCATTTTATTTTATAATCATAGATCTAGGTTCCAACTTCCTGTGTCTACGTTCTTGTATTACACTTTTGTTTTTATCTAGAGAATCTGAATGGGCATATCTCTAAGTCTGCAATTTTCCTTTATGGACCTGTAATATATGTTTCTTTTGATTTTAAAAGCTCAGATCCATCTCTGTCGATAGATTTAAACCAATGTTTGCATTGTATCTAGCATATTTGAACCAATGTCTGCATTTTATCTGGGTTTCGACTTCCTTTGTCTGCTAACAATTTCAGTCTATTGCATGGTATATAGTCCATACTCATTCCAGATTTCTTTTGCATGATCCATAAAATTCCATCTGTTAGCCTGCGCTGATGGCTTTCTCAAAAGCCTGATAGAGCTGCGTCTGCAATTTTGAGCTGATTTTCAATTGCTTGATCTATATCAAAACTCTCTGTGTTTATAATACCTCCATGTCTAATTCGAAATTGTTTTATTCACTGTTTCATTTTGTTGGATCTAAACCCTTTGCATGTGATTCCATTTTGTGATCATGTGCTGCCGAATGCCTTCCAGTGACCATTCGATTTTTTTTTTCAATTTCGCATTCAAAAATATTTTACGACAACGCTCAATGGACAATTCGTCTTTTGGTCTACTTTGATCATTGATTTTTGGATTTTGGTTCATATATCATATAAGTACCAATACCTATATCAGTATCAATCCATCATGATCCTTTTCAATGAGAATGGCCCTCCTATTAACATAGTAATTGATTGGGTGTGACTTGTACATGCATGCTTGATTGACCTTCTATTTCGTGTGTTCTGTAAAATATTTATGCATGATTATTTTATTGAACTGTTGTTTAAAAAAAATGATTTCCAGTGTTTAAAACCAATCGAGATCCACCTTGTCTGCCAGTCTTCCCGCTGAGTTATTTATAGAATAATTCTTTGAAGTTGCTTTCTTCTAACCATAATTTCAGCCATGGGCGGTGAGCATTGTGTTTGTTCATACTTTTGCTTGGTTCTTTGTTCATACTTTTCGAAGCAAATCCAAGTCTGATCGAACCTTGCGAGAAAGAGGTTTCGGTGGATCATCCCGGTGAATGACAACTTCAACTAGATCCTCTGACTTCGTGGTTGATGTCGCATGAGCGGTTGGTTCAACTTTCAGTCAAATAGTATCATATCTTAGAAGATCTCTGATTTTTTTAACTGAGCCTTGTCAAGCAATAACAACTTCTTAAAGGGTGCTAGAGTAGTCTCAGTGAAAGTATTGCTAGTGTAGTCTCAGTGAAAGTATTCCAATGTCTTATTTGGTAAATTTTAGGTTTATTAGATGAGTGATTAAGGGAGTGGATAAATTGTTGGTCGATTTTATTAATGTGGTAATGATATGGATTATTAGAAAGGAGGGGGATTCCCGATATACCACGAAGGTACAGGGAATATGTCCAGACTCACTAAGTGTGCTAGCACAAGAGAAAACGTGGGTTGAAAGGAGTCAAGGGGGATGTCCAACACTACACCAACAAGGATGTACCCTGACGAGGTCCCACGGTCACTTTTCATTTGTTCCCACTTCCTCTGTATAATTTGCCCACACAAAGCAAAACGCAACACTGGATTTTCGTTATTGGATGATTAATTAAAAAGATGAGACTTATTACTAGTCGCTCAGATCCTTTTTTGATACAACCAACTGATCAAATGAAGTTGTAGTGGAAGTAGAGCATACGAGGATAAGAGCCTTGTTAATTTTAAGGAATTTTTTAACAATGTTTTGTTCGTTTAAAAATGAAAACCCTAGAATCTCTTTCTAGGTCCAGTAATCGGGCAAGCCCTTATCCGTTAACCTTACTCGAGAAGGCAAGGGGGTTTATTTTAGAAAATGAAACAACAGAAAGATTTTCTAATTAATTCATACCACAAACCTCTTTCCCCCTTTTGGGATACAAAGGACAGTGTGGGGAAAGTATTTCCTTTACTTCAACACCAATAAAAAAATAAACGGGAAAAACCAAATGAACTAGCTAACAATCACAACTCATAAAAAATGTGCACCGACAGAGATCCCCAAAGGGAGGATGAGGAGTGGGCTCTGATGAGCCTACTACAAACTTTATTAATCTTCACAATACTTTAGGTTGATGCCAATGGTCCTTACAAATCTGGATCCAAAGGCTTACAAGTTTTATGATTAAGACCAAATCAAGAGTGGAGCTCCACGAGGTCTTTGAACAACTTAGATCCTTGATTTTCGACAGCATTTCTTCTTGTCCTGGCAGTAAAAGTGAAAGACCAGCCACCTATAATGCACCAAATGTGCCAAATAAAGCGTTACGAACATAAAAATATCAAGTACTGAAGGATTGGAAATATGCACAATATTACTTTAAAATATTACTTTGAAAATATTACTTTATGCTTCTAGAACTAGATACATGTTTAAACAGATCAGCCTTTAGATATTATTTTTAAAAAAGCAATACTAATCTACTTAAGCATGTGAGTAACCATAACCAAGAAAGATTTAATTTAGAAGTGAAGGAAAGAGAAAAGAGGAGCTAGCTCCAAGCTTGGTAATCCTTTTAGCCGTGGAGTTTGTTGGTAGAAAGCGAAGGGACTATGCTCCTTGGAAGTGCTCAAAAATTGTTGGAGTCAAACAAGATCAACCAAACGTTCGAGCCTAGATACATGTATCAATTCATCAATTCTTGCAAAAAGACATGGTTAAACGCAAGGGTGTTAACTACAAAAGAAACCCGGAAAACATGCATTTAAACAAAAATAACATATACGTCCAAGAGATCTAATGCAACTAATCAGTAAAAAATAATCAAGCAAGAAATTTCTTACCCTATTGAGATTACTTCTCCTTGTAGACCCACAACAAACCATACAAATACAACAAAAATGAATGATACATATTACCTCATTAATTATGCAATGCTCATCCACACACCTAGCCATACACCACATGAGACCTACAAAGTCTTTCTATTATTCCAAAGAGTAATACAATTACAATACAACACTTGAGAATCCCTTCGATCCTCTAACCATGAGAAAATGAGGAAAGGATGCCCGCTTAAATAGCCAAGAGAGACCCGGGGGTGCTACCTACATTAGCAGACGGAGTCCAGTTGAACTGAGTTGATCTGAGTTGAAGTGAGTTAGAGGGAGAGTGGAACTGAAGAGGTGGATGACACCTCTCTCACCTAACTCACCCAACTCTCCATCACTCCCCAACAAACCAATCTTCCATCACGCGTGAATCTCCATGGGATTGGCATCAATATTCACGAGGTTGGCGTCACACTCATGTGTGAGTTCTTCTACCAACTCATTCGTATCTCCAACATCAAATGATACATCACATTAAACTTTATCCAAGGTTTAACACCCCTC
Organism: Pseudotsuga menziesii; assembly: GCA_001517045.1. Lineage (NCBI taxonomy): Eukaryota > Viridiplantae > Streptophyta > Pinopsida > Pinales > Pinaceae > Pseudotsuga > Pseudotsuga menziesii. The sequence goes on from LPNX010973037.1 coordinate 571,966, forward strand.
CAACTGGATTAGGGGTCCACCATAATGCAATTGCAATCTTTAATTTGAATTGGCGTGAACCTCATGTTAGTTGACTTCATCCTCTCATTTAACCATTCTCCACTTACACTCATAACCAAAGTTTTAAAAACCTTTCTGTGGATGAGGGTCACATGACATGGGGGGCCACATGCCATGCCATTTCCATCCTTTTTATAATTGATTTTTTACTTTTTCAAATTTTGACTTTAGAGCTAGATTGTGCACCTTTAGCATTAAAATGTCAATTTGATGCTCCAATAGCTAAATAATGCCTTTCGAGATGATTTAGTTGCCCAAAACATAGAAAAAATGGCATTTGGGTAAAGAGGACGCTCTGAGTGTGAAAACGAGCATCCCCACGCCAAAAACAAACTCTGAACCCGGCTTTTATTACATTTTGAAAATTTTCAATTACACCATTAAAAAATGACCTAATTTTGCGGGAAAAAATTATTTTCTTGGAACTGAACCAAAACTTAGGGGGCACCTAGCACATGTCCATACAACTCAATTCGAATGCCTAGCAAGTTTAAAAACACCGACACAGAGGTTCTAATAACCTCTTAAGGCCTAACCACCAAGACGACTGCCCCAACTTTGGAGGTGTCCGTGAAAAACTTAGAAATTATTAGTTGTTTGTTCAACAACCAATAATTACCAAGGAGAAAAATACTTTGGGCTAGTTGGCTTGATGCCTAAGTCTAGGAAGCCGGACCTTTTATAAAAATTGGCCATGCTAACACATTTTTTACAATTTCCCCAAGGGGGTATGAACATGTGTTACAAAAAAATTAGAACAGACTCTCAAAAAAAGCTTGGTGGACTTCTGAACTTTAAAGAATGAACAAGTAATACTTGTTCTACTTTGTCGGTTGACTTGAAAAATCCACCAAGTACAACTTTGGTGGTAACATCTGGCTCCATCTACGGGACGTGTGCTCGATCAAGTCTTAAGACAAGGAGAGGATACGAGAACACCATAATCTCTGGTTTATATAACCTGTAAAAACATCTCAACCTGACAAGAAAACCTTAGTAGCACAAGGCTTTATATAAAAACCAAATGAACCATTAATTTACGTTATTCAGACAAAACAAATGAAGCCAACTAATGAAAAGTTTTATTATGCCCAAGTACATAACAGAAATGTAGAAAGTAAATGTTTGCTCTAAGGAGCTTATTTTCCTACTCTAAGCATGATATAAAAAAGGTTAGGTGTAATCAGAAATCCAATGTAACCACGTAAGCATCTTATTAACATAACAAAAATTTGCCTTGTCTTTGGTTACCAACAAAAGCAAGGACACTTTACTCAGAAAATTCAAACTTGCGTGATGATCCAGAATGGGCGGGCTAGATGGGAAATCATAGGCATGAATAAAGCATCAAACTTCTTCCCAAACTGGTAGGTGCTCACGTAGGTCACTTCTATCCATGACTGGATAGAGATGATATACAAATCAGCATGATGAGGCAGATTGACTACACCATCATACTAATCACCAAGGCTTATCGAATGATAACACGTTGTATAAGCCCCAAGCTGCTCCAAATCACAAGGAACCTCTATATGTGCAGATGATGGCTAAGACTGATATTCCGTTGACTACACCACATCTAACTCTTTCATGATATTGTTTCTCAATGTCTTCACCACTGATACCCATATATGGCTCTAACTGATCATGTGGAAATTCCACATACTTCTCTTCGATATCAGAATTTCCCAAAGTCTCAAGATGGACACTTCCTTCTATGGACAAGTGATAGATGGGATTTTCAACAAAACCCTCAACAGACTTTGAATCAACACTCCGCTCTCTAGATATATCATAAACAAGATTCTCCATAAATAACCAATAGTTATCATCAATATCTTTGTCAAACATGGGGGAGTCTTCATCAAATACATCATGCTCCTTGTTATGTCCATCCTCATGTTCACAATAATCATCCTCAAAAGAAAGGCCACAACGCAGTAAACCTTCCAAACTATCATCATTATGTTCATGACAAATTTCATCATAAGTTTCATTGTATACTTCGACAATGGTTTCTTCTTGAGGTAGATCTGTGGTACAAATGTGATCATCTTCTTCACTAAAATAATCCTAAGGACACTCTGAAACTTCCATGGAAACATGACATTCTTCGACAATATCTTTAATCAGGGGTTCTTCACATGTTTCTTCAATGGGATCCTCATGGAGGGGCTCTTTTTTTAGGAAGAGTTGACCAAGAGTGTAAGATGTGGGTTCTTTAATCCTCATCAAACGTTCATGCTGCTTAGAGGCTTCAAGATAAAGCTTTGCCTCAGGAAGGAAGCAAAGGTGTTTCTTATGAATTTTTCCATATTAGTCCCATCAAAATTCCACTGTATTAGAAAAATCCTAAAGAAGCTTGAGAGGGAGGTAATACATTAATCAAGAAGATCCTCAATAAACCAATAATAAGCATCCCCCTCCAAAGAACCCACAGACATCAGTATCATAATATCCTCATGAACAATGTCAAAGTCAGCCAAAACTTTAAGAAAACCATGATGTGTAATCTAGTTGAATCGCCATTTCCATAACCATTAAAGATTGGAAGGTAACTTGATATATTCTCACCATCATGAGAGTTGGGAAAACCTGGGATGTTTGAGAAGTCGATGGAAAAAAGTAAACTGGAAATCTGAGCACCAGCTTCTTCATCATGCATATTCAGCTAATCGAAGCATATATCGAGAATAATAGTGGAATGAATCCTGTATTGAATTAAAAGAGTTGTCAAAAACTTTACTGTTGTATGAGCTCGTCTACACACAATCAATCTCAACAAAATTATGAGAGAGCAGAGTTTTATCCCTTCAATGGAGTCGCCATGTGAAAAGAAAATACGCATTTATAAATCTTTCACAAAAATTATTTTTTGCTTTCCCTTGTAAAGATAAAACTAAAAAATGTCAGAGGAGTCGTCAGATGAAAATTAAAGATCTACTCTAAACATTCATCAAACAAAGAAAAAACAACAAAAGAAGAAAACACAAGTCTTACTCCGGGAATAAAAAGATTTATCCCTGTTAACAACACCAGAATGTTGTCGCCTAATTTGCACCTCGGGTCATGTGGCAGAAAACCTCAAGCCACTGGGTGCAACCTTGAGGGCAAGCTCGAGACAAGTGTTGTCAACAGATACTCGACTCATTCGTCTAGGCCAACTCCTAGCGAAGCCAAGGGGGGTGGAGCCTATGAAAGATAATCTTGAGCGTTTTCTAACTATGAAAGTATGAAACAATAGATTTTCTAAGAGTTTTTTAGAGTGAAATGAAACAAAATGTTACCCACCAATTACTGCAAATAAATTACTCTTAGCAACCTTGACAAAGATACACACATCATTCAAAACACATTTGCGAAATTAACTTATGCAAAATAAAAGAGGAAAGAGACCAATGTCAAATGAAGAAAGTGCTTTGCATATGAGGGTTGCTAGTTTAGTCTCAGTGAAAGTATTGCAATGTCTCGATTGGTAAATTTTAGTTTTATTAAATGAGTTATTAACGGAGTGGGTAAATTGTTGGTCGGTTTAATTAATGTGGTAATGATCTAGATTATTAGAAAGGAGGGGGATTCTCGATATACCACAAAGGTACATGTAATACGTCCAAACTCACTAAGTGTGGTAGCACACGAGGAAATGTGGGTTGAATGGAGTCACGAGGGGATGTCCAACACTACACCAACAAGGATGTAGCCTGACGAGGACCTGCAGTCACTTTTCAATTGTTCCCGCTTTCTCTGTACAATTTGCCCACACAAAGCAAAACACAACGTTGGATTTTCGTTGTTGAGAGATTAATTAAAAAGATGAGACTAATTACTAGTTGCTCAGATCTTTTTCTGATACAACCAACTTATCAATGGAAGCTACAATGGAAGTAGAGCATATGAGGATAAGAGCCTTGTTAATTTTAAGGATTTTTAACAAGGTTTTGTTGGTTTAAAAATGAAAACCTAAGACTCTCTTTCCAGGTCCAGTACTCGGGCAAGCCATTATCCGTGAACCGTACTTAGGAAAATTATTTTAGAAAATTAAACAACAGAAACACTCTCTAATTAATTCCTACCACAAATCTCTTTCCCCCTTTTGGGATACTCGAGAGAGCGTAGTGTAAGTATTTCCTTTACTTCAACACCAATAAAAGAAGAAACGGAGAAAACAAAATGAACTAGCTAACAATCAGAAATCATAAAAAAAGTGCACCGACAAAGATCCCCAAAGAGGGGATGAGGAGTGGGATCTGATGAGCCTGCTAAAAACTTTATTAATCTCTACAATGCTTTAGGTGGATGCCAATGGTCCTTACAGATATAGATCCAAAGGCTTACAGGTTTTATGATTAAGACAAGATCTAGAGTGGTACTCCGCAGGGGCTTTGAACAACTTAGATCCTTGATTTTCCAAAAACACTTCTCCATGTACTGGCATTAAAACTGAAAAACCAGCCACCTGTAATGCACCAAACGTGCCAAATAAAACATTAAGAACATAAAGATATTAAGCACTGAAGGATTGGAAATATGCACAAGTACTTAATAAAAACTAGATCTACTTTGAAAATATTATTTTATGCTTCTAGATCTAGATACATGTTTAAACAGATTAGGCTTTAGATATTATTTTTTTAAAAAACAATACTAGTCTACTTAAGCATGTGAATAACCGTAACCAAGAAAGATTTAATTTAGAAGTGAAGGAAAGAGAAAAGAAGAGATAGCTCAAAGCTTGGGAATCCTTTGAGCTGTGGAGTTTATGGTGGAAAGCGAAGGAACTATGCTCCTTGGAAGTGCTTGAAAATTGCAGCAGCCAAACAAAATCAACCAAACGTTCGAGCCTAGATACCTCTATCAATTCATCAATTTTTTCACAAAAACATGGTTAAATGAAAGGGTGTTAACTACAAAAAGAAACCCGGAAAACATGCATTTAAACAAAAATAACATATACGTTCAGGAGATCTAATGCAACTAATCAGTAAGAAATAATAATGCAAGAAATTTCTTACCAATTGAGATTACTTCTGCTTGTAGGCCCACAATAAACCATACAAATACAACACAAATGAATGATACATATTACCTCATGAATTATGCAAGAAGCTAAGAAGCATAAAGCTCCTCTTGGAACCTTCAGAGAAAGCAAGAAGCACAGGAAGTACTCAGGTCTTGTGAGCAAGCTCATTGATGCAGAACCTCCTACATATAAAGAAGCAACAAATCTACAGGTATGGAATGATGCCATGATAGAAGAATATAATTCAATTATGAAAAATGATGTGTGGGAAGCTGTCCCTAGACCAACAGGGAAGTTTGTGGTAACATCTAAATGGCTTTACAAAATCAAGCATGTTGTTGATGGCAGCATTGAAAAATATAAAGCAAGGTTTGTAGCACATGGCTTCTCTCAAAAAGAAGGCATAGATTATGACAAAACTTTTACTCCCGTCACCAGATATACCACCGTCAAAACAATCATCCCCCTCGTTGTTGTCTTTGGATGGAAACTCCACCAATTGGATGTAAAGACAGGTTTCCTTAATGGCAAAATTGAAGAAGAAGTCTACATTGAGTAACCAGAAGGCTTTGTGACTTGTTATCACATATATAGTAGCCAGGCTACCATATTCTATTTTTCAGACAAAGTACATTTTTCAGCCAGATCTCTTAACATATGAGATGCTGAGATGAGCAGTTTTGATGGATCATTTTTTGTATCAATGGACTATTGTACTCTCCCATGCCAGGACTGAGTCTCAGGACACTCAGGTTCGAGGACTGATGTAGCCATTTATGTTATTTCAGAGCAGTCATGGATGCCCAGTGTTATATTAGTTCTTTCTCATTGGACAGATGATGTCTCAGATGGATTTAGTTGCATGGTTATGACTCAGCATTTTATGTTGTGTTATGGTTATTATTGCTCTTATACCGATTCTTGTGACATATATTAACTTGTGGTATCATGATCTGGCGGTCATATTTATATGGACTTGGTTGTATATTAAACTATGTATTGATGTCCTTACTCTGGCTTTGAAGTTCTTGATCTATACTCATTGATTTTACCCTCCTTAGGGAGAATAGAGGTAGTCATTCCCACCATTGTTTTGGCTTGCTAGTGTTGGCTCCATCATTTCATTGTCTTCATCCATCCATTACCTTCCAGTTTAATTTTCAACCCGACTGACTTCTTGACTTGTGGCATGGAGGACCTTTTTCCCCGCTAGAACCTTTGTTGAGCAAGCCTCCCTGTTTACATTGTGTCTTAGCTCTGAGTTGGTGACAAAACTTGCCTATGGTAAGTTGGATAGTATGCCTAAATCATTCTGGTCGGTTGTCCCGATGTTTGGCACTGTGCAGAATTCCCCCTAGTCACTTGAGATGTTGTTGGCTAAAACTGAAAGCTCATGTACTACTTTTATTGAAATATTAAATATGCGCCCATGGAAAATGAAAATTGTAAAACTGTGTTTCTTAACATAAGCAAAAAGGGCAAGAGCAATGAAATGCTGAAAAATGAATACTCCTTGAAGAGTATAAGAAAAGGTCCAAAAATGCAATGGTTAAAAAATGTTATATCAAAGAATTGTTGACGTTATTAAAAATAAATATGGCCCGAATGAAAGCTGCGATTAGTTGTGCTTTTAAGCACTGGTAAAAACCCAAAGGGTTCATATAGGCCAAAAGGCCACAGAATGAAATGTGATCCTAATGAACTTGGATCAAAATTGATGTAGACATGATGCCTAAGTTGAATAAGCACTCTCTAAACAACTCATCCATCTGTGAGGCACTGCCATTCCTTGTGTTGATGTTTGTCCAATATTGGTTAGAGTGAGTTCTCCCTTTCCTTGTCCAAAGTGTAATGATGTTGAGTAGGAGGTCATCCTTTGCCTTAGCCTTGTCATTTCCACCTTTCACCCTTCACTAGCAAAATGACTACAGCTATGAAGTGAGTATAGTCTTGAAAGTCTGAGTCTAAGTAATAATAAATAAAGCCTGATATTTATAAGTATTTGTTGATGTACCGCCAGTGAAATGAATGCTGCTTATTGATTTTGTTACATGAATGAGTTGTAGAGCATGGTTTAACCTCTTAACACTTGCAGCAGATTGATCTATCATGAGTTATTATTGGTGTCTGATTATTCACAGATGGTTATATTGTTTATTGGTTATGATTGATGATCAGACAGAGACCTATGAGGGGTATGAGTATACACCTTTGATGGATTGGGACTCTCTGAGTCCAGTGAGACAGTTTATTTACAGTTCCGGGCATTTACAGATGTGATCAAGCTTATTCTGCTTTTCTGATGCAGTTTTTCTTCACAGATTGATTTGTTTGAGCAGGGAGATGTTTCAGTTGGATCTCCTAGGGCGTTGTATGGGCATATGGGGGTGAGTCACAATGATGAGAGTGATGTCTTCCACACCTTCTCCAGTAGTTTCAGCATTTTATGGGGCCCGCACCTATTTTTGGACAAATTTTATATATTTTCTGGAGTTTTTTGGGAGACCCACGATTTCCTCAAGGAGGCACAAATGTCAAAATTTTAAATTGTTATATTATTTATTGTGCCATGGGGACACCCAAAAGGAGTTAGTTAAACACTCCTTGGACCCACCATGTGCTTTCAATTATTTCTTGTTGAGTGGGTTACCTTTATTTGGGTGGTTTAAGTCCACTTTGGTAAATTATAATTATATTGATCCATGTATTGTATGTCGAGCTCATCTCAACCATTGATTAGAACATTGTATCTTTTAATCTTAGCCACTCGTTTTGAAAGTGGTTAGGATTTGGTTATGATTGAGGTTCTCTCATTTTTATTTAAAGGAGAGAGCTTCTCATTTGTAAGGGGTCTTTGGCTCTTGGATCTTAATAATAGAAAGACTTTTTCTGTAGAAATTTTTCTGGATTTGCTTTGCATCTGATGTGCTCAAATGGTGATTAGCTTGTCTTCAGCTTACTAGCATCGTGGAAATTCTCGTGAGATCTATTTTTTTTCGTGGCTATCATTGTTTTGTCTACAGGAGGGCATTTTGGCTAGAGCGTTTTTGTAGGGGGACCTCAACTCGCTCGGTTCTCTTCGTCTTGGATCAAGGGGTTTTCATTAGTTTCATTGTGATCTATGATTAGTTCATTTTACTGTCTTGTAGCATTCAGTTTCTTTATTTTGTATGTGCAAATCTGATATGTTTGACGTTTGCTCATGCAGGGTAGGGGGCGTTTTGATGGCTTGGAACTTGCATATGCCATAGAAAACACGGGGATCTTCCAGGATTGATCGGGATAGCTAGGATCGTCACTGTTACAGACTTCTACAAGCTTATCTAGGTAAGATCCATAGGTAAGTTCTTCTTTTCTGATTTTATTCCATTGTACCTTGCTGAAATTTAACTATTTTTCTGAAAACTACTAAACCATAAAACCTAAAAAACCAAATAATCAGGGAACCGTCTGATCTTTTGCCAAACCATTTATGGGTTTCATAGATCGGGCCTCCCCTTAACTAAATCAACTGGAACGCTGGTCAAATTCCTCATAGATTGACCTAGATCTGATTTTTCAGTAGAAAATTGCATAACCCCCCACTGAAAAAATTGACCTGCTAGGGTTTTGAGTTTTTCTGATTTCTGACTTCACAGTTGGGCAGTCCAAATCAACCCCAACGCTGTCAAGAGGCTCAACAGTTTGACCGGGATCTGAAAAATAGACTGAAACTGCCCTAGCGCCCTCACTGAAAATTGGCCTTTTCCAGAAGTAGGTTTTTCTGAAATCTGACATGATAGGTTGATAGATCGGGTCCCAAGCATCCCAGAACACCCTCAACGCTGTGCTAATTCATCCTGGTTTGCCCTAGATCTGAAAAAATCAGTTTTCAGCCTCCTAGCCCCATCATCAGATTTTGACTTTTCTAGATCTGATCTTCCTGCTGTTTTCCTGATTTGGGCTTGTAGATCAGGTCTCCTTGATCTCTTCTCATCCTCAACGCTTAGCCATCAACCTTCCGGTACCCCCTAAAGCTTCAGATTTGTCTTCCTAGGCCCTAGCACTAGCTATCTACTAAGCTGGGTTTCCTGTACCTTGGCTTTTCTGGACCAATTGCCTTCTGGTTTCGTAGATCAAGGTGTTTCCTGAAACGTTGTCTTACTGCTGACTCCATTGCCCAATGCATACAAAGCACTGATCTCCAAGCTAGCGCTACCCTTAGGCTCTTAGCCTTTGCCATCTACCAACATTCACTGATAGCTCAAACACCTTTTACTGAGTCTGATTTCTAGGTACTGGATAGTCCCAACTCTATTAGTGCTCGCCCTGTCATAGTTACGTTTCCCAAGACAATTGCTAGTACCTAAACCCTAGAGCTAGGGTTCCCATTCACCTTGCACCTTTAGTACCCTGAAGCCCCATCTGATCTTCTTCTGGTGTCTAGGTTCGATCTCTTCTGTCGAGAGCAGATCCGAGTCTCCCCCATTGTTGTCTTGGACTAGGATAACCTAAAGTGAAGGCTGCCTTGATTGGCGTGACAACCATCCATTTGGGAGTCTAGGCAGTCGTGGTTCAACCCCTTAGTTGCTTGCCCCTCTACCATCCATTCTGAATCCACCTTAAGCAGGCAACTACAAGGCAGGTGATAACATGACTCATGGGGATAAATCTCATGTGTGTAAACTAAAGAAAGCCTTGGATGGGCTCAAACAGGCCCCAAGAGTTTGGTATGCAAGAATTGATAGCTATATTCATAGCTTGGGGTTCTCCAAAAGTACTATTGACTCCAACTTGTACTTTAAGGTGATGCATAATAATCACTTGATCCTAGTTCTGTATGTGGACGACTTGTTCCTTACTGAAGAGGAACAGATGATAGCTCAATGTAAGAGGGAGCTCACCTCTGAATTTGAGATGAAAGACCTGGGTCTGATGCACTATTTTCTTGGCTTAGAGGTCTGGCAAAAGCCAGATGAGATCTTCCTATCACAAGGAAAGTATGCAGTCGATGTCTTGCAGAGATTTGGAATGCAAGACTACAAGCCCATGAACATACCCATGACAACATACTTGAATAAGTTATGTGACTCGGCCACTTGTTTAAAGGTTGTGGATCCTTGATGTATCTAGTGCATACGAGACAAGATATTTGTTAAACAGTAAATGCATTGAGTCAGTTCATGTCCAAGTCGAAGCACATACACTGGGTAGTTTCTAAACATGTGCTCAGATATTTGCGAGGTACTATTACTTATGGGCTCAAGTATACCTCCAGCAGTGGAGTAATGTTAGTTGGATATGCTGACTCTGATTGGGCTGGTAGTGCAGTAGATCGGAAAAGCACATTAGGATACTGCTTCAGTATGGGATCAACAATGATCTCTTGGTCCAGCATGAAACAGGGTTCCATAGCTCAAAGCACAAATGAAGTTGAGTATATTGCTGCCAGTCATGCCCTCAAAGAAGCAGTATGGATTAGGAAACTTCTCTCTGACCTGTATGGTGGAAAGCTTAAGTAACTATTATTCATTGTGATAATCAAAGTTGCATAAAGCTTTCAGAAAGCCTTGTGTTCCACGACAGATCAAAACACATCGAAATGAAGTATCACTGTTATCACATATATAGCAGCCAGGCTACCATATTCTATTTTTTCAGATTTCAGTACACTGTTCAGCCAGTTCCCCTACATATGAGATGCTAGGATGAGCATCTATGATGGATCGTGATTTAATTGATGGACTATAGTACTATCCCATGCCATGACTGAGTCTCGGGACACTCAGACTTGAGGACTAATGTAGTCATTTTAGCCATTTGCAGAGCAGTTATTAGTGCCCAAAGTTGTATCAGTGCTTTATCATTGGACAGATGTTGGTTCAGATGGATTATTTACATGTTTATGACTCGACTTGTATTATCTTGTGTCATGGTTATCATTTCTCTTATACTCATTCTTGTGACATGTATTAGCACTTAGTGTCATGATCTGGCGATCATATAAATATGTGGACTTGGATGTATTGTTATTATGTATTAATGTCCCTACTCACACCTGGAAGTTCTTGATCGATACTCATTGGTTTTACCCTCCTTAGGGAGAATAGAGGTAGTCATTCTCACCATACTTTGTCTTGCTAGTGTTGGTTTCATTATTCATTGTCTCCACCCATCCATTACCTTCCAGTTATGTTTCTTACCCGACCTACTATTTTGACTTGTGGCATGGAGGACCTTTCCCCACTAGAGCCTCTATGATTGGGTAAGCTTCCCTGTCTATATGTGTTTCGGCTCTGAGTTACCTAGGTTGTGTTGGCTAAACCTGAAACAAGCAACGCTGCCATCAATACAATGTATTTGGAAATGAATATCTTATGAAAAAAGCCCATTCATGAAAAGTAGTGTTTTTAAACATTCATGAATGCAAGGCAAGCCTAATGAAATTGGCTTTGAAGTACAATGAAATGAATATCTTAGAACATTCATAAAAAGTAGTGTTTTTCAACATACATGAATGCATAAAGCCTAAAATAATAAAAAATACGTGAAATAAATGCACAGACTAAGGCTATGAAAAATCAAAGGCCCAAAAGGCAATGGTTCCTAAAGTTATATCTAAGGATTGTTGGCCTCACTTGTATTGATATGGATTGTGAGCATTTGTCAAGGTGAATAAGCGCCTCTGAAGTAACTCACGCATTTGTGAGAAACTGCCATCCCCTGTGTTATTGCTTGTCCGTCGTATGCTAGAGTGAGTATTCCCTTTCCATATCCGAAGTGTCACAATGTCGAGCTGGTAGTCATCCTTGGCCCTAGCCTTCTAAATTTTTAGCCTTCACCCTTCACTAGCAAATTGATTACAGCTATGAAGTGAGTATGATCTTGAAAGTCTGGACCGAGTTATAGTTAATAAATGTAAACCTTATATATATGGTTGATTGATTGCCAGTGAAATGATTATTACTTGAATGATTTGTATAGCATGTCTTGATCTTTGATCACTTGCAACGGATGGATGACATCCTAGGTTATATTATATGGTCATTTACAGATTATTATTTTGTCTATCTGGGTATATTGGATATTGTAGATGACCATGCAGATACCTATAGAGTGTATGAGTATACACCTTAGATGGATTTGGACTCTCTAATCCAGTTAGACAAATTGTTTTCAGTTCTGGACACTTGCAGAAATGATTTGGCTCAGTTTACCCTTCTAGAACAGTTTTACCATACTGGATGGCCTGTCTGAGCAGGGAGATATTTTTCTTGGATCTCCTAGGGCGTTGTATGAGGCATGGGGGGTCCAGCATCTTGTTTGTACCATATTTTCCCCTTTCCCAAAGAGCCTGGTGGGCTCAGTTGGATAACGCAGGCAACCTAGGAGGCAATTTTTGGCATGTCACATTTCCCGAGGCAGATAAAAAATAATTAAAATGGCTACTAAAGAATTCGATTTGGGCTACTGAGGCAAGGAAATGGCATGGGATGAGTTTTGATGATGAGGATGATGTCTTCCACTTTTTCTCTAGCAGTAGCAACACTTGGATGGGCCCACATCTATTTTTCGGGCATATTATATTATTTTCTGGAGCTTTTGGAGGCTCACGATTTCCTCAGAGAGGCACTATTTTGCAATTTAAAAATTATATTATTTTTATTGTGCCATGGGGACACCCTAAGGGAGTTAGTTAACACTCCTTGGACCCACCATGTGCTTCATTTATTTTTATTTAGTGGGATCCCCTCTCCTAGGGTGATTTAGTCCATTTTTATATTATATTATTGTATTGATCCATGTACTTTATGTTGAGCTCATCTCAACCATTGATTAGAAATTTTGGATCTTTTAATCTTAGACACCCATTTGAAAAATGGTTAGGATTTTGGTTCTCTCATTCCTATTTAAAGGAGAGAGCTTCTCATTTATAAGGGGTCTTTGGCTCTTGGATCTGGATAATAGAAAAACTTTTCTTGTGGAAATTTTTTGGATCTCCTTTGCATCTGGTATTCTTGAATGGTGATTGGAAAATCTTTTGCTTCCTAGCATTTGGGTATTTAATGTGAGATCTATATATTTTTTCGGGAAACATTGTCTTGTCTACATGAGGGTGACTTCAACTTGGGCGTTTTTGCAGGGTTTCCTCAACTCGCTTGGCTTGGATGCGTTTTGTATCAGGGGGTTTTCATTAGCATCAATGCGATCTATGATTTCATCTTGCTATTTTTCTGTAACATTTGTTTTTTTCTCATGATGCAGCAAACCTGATATGGCTGACATTTGTTATGCAGGAGAGAGGGCGTAGTGGCTTCTTGGGGCAAAACGTTGGGCACAGAACTCACTCAAATCTTCTCAAATTGAACGGGATAGCAAGAATCATCATTATCAAGGCATCTACAAGGTTTTCCAGGTAAGATCTACAGGTTAGTGCTTCTCTTCCAGATCTCAATCCATTGGCATCTGCATCTCCATTTTTATCTTAAAACCCTAAATATAAAAAACCAAAAAATATTATAGATCAAACCTCTTGATCTTGGGGCAAACCATTTCTGGGTTTTGTAGATCGGGTCCAACCCTAAGTGGGTCTTCCTCAACGCTGAGCTAAAAGTGACTCCATTGCCCTAGATCTAAAAAACACTGATCTTCAAACCCTAGCGCTACCTCCCATGTTGCCTCCTTTTCTCATGATCTTATCCTTTTCGGCAAAACTACATTTGGGTTTGTAGATCGAGTCCAACCCCAGGTGGATCTTCTTCGACGTTGAGCTAAAAGTGACTCCATTGGCCCATATCCCAAGGCACAGATCGTCAAACCCTATCGCTACCCCTCCTATTGCCTTTTCCTCTTGCGTTTTGACTCTTTCCTTGTGGCTCGAGTGCTTTGACACTATCATACCTTCTTTCGAGTCTATCCCTCAATACTAGATAGCCCCAAACCTATTCTTACCTTCTCTGCATTGGTTAAGTTTTCCAAGGCAGTGGATATCTTCACCTTTTGCTAGTACCTTAACCCCAGACCTAGTATTTGCCTCATAGGTCACTTGTGCCCTAATTTGGATCAAATCTCATATTTCCTAAATCCTGATCCAAAGCCTTAGTTCATCTACTGACGTTATCCATAGATCTAGGGTTTCCATCACCTTACACCTTACGTACCTCAAGTCCATTTGATCTGATCTGGTGTCTAGGTCTGATCTCTCCTGTCGGGAGTAGATCTGGGTCTCCCCCATTGATTGTCTTGGGCTAAGACAACATAAAGTGAAGACTGCCTCGATTGGTGTGACAACCATCCATTTGGGAGTCAAGGCAATCTTGGTTCCACCTCCTTAGTTGCTTGTCTCTCTACCGTCCATTCTGGATCCATCTCACATAGGCAACTACAAGGTTGGTGATAACAATCACTTCATCAGAGATTTAGTTCAGCGAGGTGCACTAAAGCTTCAATACATCTGTACAAATGAACAAATTGCAGATATATTGACCAAGCCTCCGACATCAACAAAGTTTGTGTACTTTCGTGACAAGCTTGGTATTACAGAGAATACCTCTCTCGATGAGAGGGAGTGTTGATTTTTCCTAAGCAACATCAAGAACCATTCTCTGGGTGAATGGAGGCACCTGGTCAGTTACCAGGAAATCAACGCAGTCTGGGACTGGGACCTCAGCCTGGGGATGAGGGCCATTCTCTAAGAGAATGGAGGTGTTGGAATACTGAGAAGGGGGTGAATCAGTGTTTGCACAATTATAAGTTTTTAATCAAGAGCAAGTTGCTAATAACCAATCATAGCATATCATCAATGTACATGAAAATAACAAGATGGACAACACAATATTTTTGGCGTGGAAACCCATGTCCTGAGGGTAAAACCATGGAAGCCTTTTTAAAAATAAATTTGACCCAACAACAACTAGGGTATACAAATTTAATACAACTTTACGAGCTACAACTGAAAGGGGCTACAACCCCTTAGGCTTTGTCAGCTACAACTGACAAGCTCCTACAACAACTTAACTCACAAGATTGTGAGCCTTAGCACCACCCTACCACCCTGAAGAAAAAGACTACTAAACTTGTGGACCTGTCAACACCAATCCCTGAACTTCCTGCTGCTGATAAACTCTATTCTCTTATCACTACTGCCAAATCATCACTGCATATTGATATGGCGTTTCACTGCTATATACTGCTCATGTACATCCTTGTACACCTCATCATACACGATCACTGAACAAGTAGTTCTACTTTGCTTTGCATAAGACATGCATCTTCATAGTAGCATCGTCATCATAGGATGTGCATCATCATCATCATCCTTATCAAGTGTACATCATAGAGTGTATGTCATAGTTTGTATCATCCCATCATCATCATAGAGTGTAAGAGTGCATCATGACATGTACATCATATTGTAGAGGTGTGTATCACCATAGCATAGCATGTATTATCATCATCAATTATAGGAGTGTATCATCATATCAAAGCATCATCATCATCATGTGCATCATCATGTAATAGATCACAACCTCTCACTTCATTGTACACTAATACACTCACACTTGTATACCACTGTACTACTGTACACACAGTTGTACCTTGTTGTTTGTACATACACTTGTACTCTTCACTGTACATACACTATACATGCACTTCATTGTTCAATCATTGTTCATACTCATCATTGTACACTCACACTTGTATACTGTTGTACTACTGTACATACACGTGTACGTTGTTGTTTGTACATACACTTGTACTCTTCATTGTACATACATTGTACATGCACTTCACTATTCAATCATTGTTCATACTAATCATTGTACACTCACTATACATACATTACCTGTACACTTGAATATAGTACTATATGAACATCAGTGTACACTCATATTTCACTATACATACTTGTACATACACTTTTCTATACATCACTATAACAACTCTTGTCATTTATACATATCTTGATTATTAACTGAGTATGCCATTGTAGTAGACCTCAAGAATTCTGAACTTGTATTGTCGATGACCTTACAAACTGTTTTTAACCCCAAGGAATAGAAGGCTCACATTTATCAGATGAAGGCAACAGTAACACATCAAAGCTACGCTGTTGGGAGCGGGGAGTGGGAGTGAAAAGCGAAATTTTCAAAAGATTCCAATTTGGGAGCGTTTCAGGAGCATTTTTTATATAATATATATTTTGATGCATATATATTAAAAAAAACATGTATTATACCAAATTAGCTATAGAAAACATAGATATAACCATAAATACTCATGTCACATATAACATCAATCATCTACGAGCTATGACTTGTAGCATTGTTATCAAATGATCAATCATCAACAACGTCAATCTTCAAATATCAACATATAATATTTGCCATCAACAAACTCTAACAGTCTCACAGATAACATCAACCATGAAATGAAACAAAGCATCATAATATCATATTCAATACCAAAGAGTTGTAAGATCATAAGATAATAAGAATCAAGATGCAATGAACAATTTAAAGTTCAAACTTCAAACTTCAAAGTAGGCCATAATAAACATGAAATACAAAGTATTATGATACTATCTACTAATCTACTAAGTTTTCCTCTTGCCACGAGAAACTTCCAATTTTTTTTCTCGTGTTCTAGGTGAAATAGAAGCTGCTGGAAGTGATCGTGGAACACAAGATTCAAATGAATGGCCCCCACAGATTGTCGAACGTTATGAAGCTAAAGGCAAAACTCCTCCATATGTAAACCTGCTAGTGGTTGGGGCGGCGTATGTGATGTATGAATCGAATGTGGATCACCCAATCGTTCATCCGCCAAGCACTCTAATGCAATGGCTCCATCCTCCACATTAGCCTCCTGTGGATTGTTGTCCCAAGTTAAAAAAGTTCTATCATTATTGGTTGCTTCACAATAATGGGACAAAAACCTCAAGTTGTAGTGCACATAAACCAAACTTTCGGCCCGTTCTATATTCAAACTATTTCTCTTGACGTTGTGGATGAAGTTGTAGGTGCTTTAACACCTCTCTGCAGAAGAACTATTGACAACCTATAAAAGCACCCTCGCAGCCAATTTATGCAAATATGTGGCACCACTGCCATACATGTTCCACCAACAGATAGGATCCAAACTCTCTAGATCTTTTGTTGCATGCAAGGTACCAAAGACTCCATGTTCACTGATATATTGGCTCAATTCACTCCGTACATGAGCACACTCCTCCTCATCAAGGACCAACTTGTCTAATGCAAGCATATATATACCCATTTTGCACCTCTGGATATGTGTGTGGTCTTTTCCTAACTCCACTGCCAGGTGCAGGTTGGGCCAACCAAGATGGAGAATAATATTTTGGGGCAAGGACATATGCTAGGGCATGGATTGGAACATTCAAATTATCTCACCTTTTGACCACATGTTTATGAATATGGCCATACAAGATTGCATCTATTTGCTCAACAATGTCTTTGATATGACCAAGCATGCTATCCATTTGCTCATACACCTCCCCAATGATCGGTTGATCTGTATCTACAAAACGAATTATATTATAAAAGGGATTGGTGAACTGTAGAACATATTTAACCTATGTCCAGAAATGACCATCAAGAACGGTGTCCTCCACCTCCTTAAAGTCACATCTATTAGATGTGCTTGCAGCTCTGTCTTTCAATCCCTGCCATGAATCACTTGAGACCATACTAGCCAATGCCTCTCTTACCTTCAAAATCCTCCTAAAGGTGAGGTAGTAGCTACCAAATCTAGTCTTCACAATCTTCAATAGCTCCAACCTAGAGTGAATATGAAAAATGTGGTGGGCCATGCTATGATTGGTGATAAATTTTATCATTTTCTTACCTCTCTTGTACAAGGCACCAATCCATCGGTAACTAGGGTCCTTCATCTTAACAATATCATGCATCAAAAGGTTCAATGTGTGAACCAAAAACCCTGACCAAAATATGTTGGGATACCTATCCTCAATGATTGCTCTTACTGCCTTGCAATTAGCAGCATTATCTGTGATGCCTTGAATGACATTGTATGGCCCAATCGTTTGAATCGTTTCAAGTAAAGGTTGTGCAATATTGATACCAGTCTTGTAGCGATTTGAGTAGTCATGAGATGAAAGGAAGCCCGCACCACTAGCAGACACCAAGAATATTTATCAATGGATTGCCTTTAACATTTGTCCACCCATTAAATACAATGGATACCCCATATAACCAATCATTTGTAAACTTTCCAAGAGCACTATTGATTTTGGCTCTTTACCTATCAAGTCCCACGGTTCTAGCTTTGTCATACCCAGGGCTCCTATATCCTTTAGGGGAACCATTGATGGCTTGTACCATTACATGCCAATAGGGTGAGCGAAAAACATTGAATGGCACACCACATGGATAGAGAAACCTGTAAACTTTTGAATCCACATCATCTCTGCAATCAAGGTCAAGGAAATTTGATAATGTTTTTCGCATAGGCGAGAATCCACTAGCATGGGTGGATGATGATCCAGATCCACCACTAAACATTCTCTGTGAGGATTCAGGTTCGACCCTTGATCTCTTGGAATTGTTTTGAGCGGCCTCTTCTTCCATCCTGTATTTGTTTCTTTCTTTACCTAACACTTTGTCACATGTTTTGACTCCAGTAGCCTTACCTTGACCACATGGCATAATCCCACACAAATGCTTTCTCACAGGGGTATATGAACCTGTATAAGTTTTATTATAATGGAGGCATGTAAACTTTGTGGTTCCACCGCTCCCTCCCCGAAGCTTTGTCACATACTTCCACAAAGGTGTTGTCTTTTTTTGGCCCCTTATCACTCTCAATCTCCTCCTCCTCCTCCTCCTCCTCCTCTCCATGGTATGTGCGGCTCCCTATCTCTTCATTCTCATCATTGCCACCACCAAATCTACTTCCCACCACCACCATCATGAGAAGAATCAGAACCAAAAACAAAAACCACATACCCATCATGCTTGTTGATTCAATATGACAATCACTTCTTGCCTACAATAGAATGATGGAGAAGAAGAAAATGGAAAGGGTAGGAAAAAAACACATACAAGATTTAAAATTTTAACATAGTGAAATATTTTTTTCAAAAACAAACAAAGATTGGGATTTTAGAGCCTACCTCTTTAGCTCTTCAAGGATGGTTGAATGTCTCTATGGAAGCCTTCAATCTTCTTTCTAAGCTCTCACAAATAGAAGCTTTCAATCTCCCCTCCAATCTCCCTTCCAAGCTCCTACAAATTTGCTCTCAAGCAACTAGCAAAGCCACTCAAAGCACTAGCAAGAAAAATGAAAACAAGCAAATGAGGAATAGAATGAGTCCAAATGGAGGCCAATAGTGTTTATAAACACTAATTAAACCCTAGGCAACCATCAAAAAACCGTTTTTTTTGCAAAAAATAAAAATGAGAAAAAAAATTTCCATGACGCGAAATCGCTCAGGGAGCGATTTTGGGAGCATTTTTTAGCTTCAAAATCGACCCAGGAGCGCTGTGGAATTGCTTCAGGAGCGTCGATTCCTAATCGCTCCCTCAGTGATTCCGAAAAAGCCAAGGAGCGAATTTTTTTTTAAGGAATCGCAATTCCGAAAATTGCTCCCGAGAGGAATCGATGAGGAATCACGATTGCAAGTCTCGGTTCTCCCAGCAGTAAACATAAAACCCCAAAAAGATGTCTTTGTAAAAATTTGGGTCTGCATAAAAGCTCTCAAAAGTTGTTCTGCTAACTGTACAACCCAAAAGAAAAGTCTGTTGTGGAAACTCCGATAAAGTTGACTTAGACCATGGAAAAAATGGATCCTTCTCTGCTGCTGCAAGTTATCTACCTCAGATATCATAAAATCTCAGTCAATTGTTAATTTATTTGTGTTTGAGAAGTGACAAATGTTTTGTGTATTATACACCTATACACCTAAGTGTTAAGAAAGAGATAGAGCCGAACTAGTGAAGGATTTAAAAACAATTTATTAAATATAAAATTGCTTTATCATATGGGGCCGACTTCAAGGGATGGTTAAGGGTTTTATTAATTTTAAACTTGTTTTAAGGTTAAACACTTGCTAGGGCCAACTTCTAGGAGGGTTGAAGGGTAGTGTCTTGCATTCAATATTTTATTAATTTGTTTTAACACTTCAACTTAATTAATATTTTAATTATGTTTTAGTACTCAATAACCTTGAGCATTGTTTAATATTGTATTTCTTTTATTTAGTGATCTTAACACTTGTTACAAGTTTAGGGTTAACATATGTATGGATGTGTTCTAATAGCCACCAAGAACCCCATAACCATCAAGGTGTGGGTTCAAGGACTTTCTTGATCATTTTGACCATCTCAAGGGTATTACTTTTTCCATTCCTTCAAGGATCATTAAACCATTAAGTGTGGGGGTGCCTAGACTTCTCCTAGGGTACCATGACCTCATTAAAAACACAAATGACCACTGAATGGGTCATTTGGACTCTACACTTCTTTAAACCCACCAAGGACACTTTCTAGGGCACTATGGTAAAGGTTGTGGTACTGGGGAACCAAAAAAACACCTAGGGAACCATAGAAACAACTTAGGGAAACTTAAACACACTAAAGGGTGTACAAGGCTTTTGTCATTGTCCAAAGGGCTCCAAGGGCTTCAGACTTGGGCTTGGACAAGGTCAAAAGGTCTCCTTTGAAACTGACAACTACTTAACCCCCAGGGGCTCCTCAAGAAGCACCAAGACACACCGACACACCTATTGGCATCAATGACAACTTAGTCAACAAGAGGCACCTAGTCAGTTACCAGGAAATCAACCGAACTGGGACCTCAGCTTGGGGTTGAGGGCCATTCTCTGGGAGAATGGAGGCACATGGTTAGTTACCAGGAAATCAACCCAGTCTAGGACTGGGACCGCAACCCCATTTTTTGGGAGAATGGAGGCACTTGGTCAATTACCAAGTAATCGACATTGAGTCATCTGATGCAGCCTAGGCCTGAGGCACCTCGTCAGTTACCAAGTCATCACCATAAGCCCTAGACTGGGTCTGTGCAAGTGATGCACTCCTCTTCTTGATCCATGGGCTATGAGACCTTCTAAAGGGACTAGCTACCTCTGGTTGAAAGACCTAGCACTTGATCTTGGTGGCAACGAGGAGAACGAGATAAAGCATGTAATAATCCCCCTTATTTATGAAGATGCACTTCAAGTGGACATGTATGGACCATGGGGACCTTGAAGAACCCTTGAGATGACTTGTTATGGTCTTAAAATCACTTGAAGGACCAAGAAACCCCAGCACGACTTGTATTGGTCCAAGTGACCATCAAATGAAGGTCCAAGTGCCTCAAAGACAAAGACTAAAAGACCAATGGACCACAAAAGATTAAAAGTCAATAGTCAAAGTTGGAAAGGAATAAAATCCCTAAGGTCAACCTCCTAATTATGTGGAAACATTTTATGTTTGATGAACTATAAATAAAGAAGCATTCTAAATTGTTTTATCATCATCCAACATCATCATTTATTGCTCCAAAAGACAAGTCGTGGTTTTCTATTGAGTTCTTCTTCTCCTCTATCGCAGCATCCTTTGGACTGAGGAATTTTCGGTTGCTATCTGTTGGTGTTCTAATGTGGCAACAAGCATCATCTTCTCCTAATCTCGACAACCACTAGGGCTTCATAGTTCTTGTGCCCACTTCCTTTTTCCTTCACAACAGCAGCAGCAAAGCTGCCTCCGTTCACGGTGGGACAGTCCTCTAGTAGCAGTTGTTAGTGGTAAGCCCGTTAGGGCTACCAATAGACCACGGCAGCGGCAGTCAACAGTTCACAGGGGTAGCAGTAGGCTGCCAACAGCCCACAGTGGTAGCAGCAGGCTGCCAACAGTGCCCAGAGGTAGCAGCAGGCAACCCACAATCCACAGTGGCAGCAGTGAATGGTGAGCCTGTTACGTCTTCCACAGACCACAATCTCTCATAGACTGGAAGAATACAGGTTGTGACAGCTTGGTTAGGTAATCTTGATCTACACTCATCTCTGAGTTCTGTTGAAAAAAATTGGTGTAAGTATCTGCGTTCTATCTGCTCATGTACAAACTCAATCATCTCATTTAGAGGATCAATTATTAATGCTTTGGGGTTTTTGTCCTTAAAAGGTTTCCCCGTGAAAACTCTTGTATTTAATTTTGTGGATGACTGTTTTTACTGTTGTTATTGTTCTACTGCTGCTAACAATCTCAGTACTATCTCTATTACAGTTTGCAAATTTTTAGAAGTTTGTTACTGCTATTAAATTTCCATGCACATGTTAAATTTCAACACTATTATGCACCTTTGTCAGAGGTCCCATGAAAGTAAAAAAGAAAGAACCAAGGGATTCAAGAGGCAACCCCTACTAAAAAAGAAATAACCAAATATGGGTATTTGTCTCACCCAAAACCAAAATCACCCAAGGTATTCCAAATTGTGCCAAGTTGTTCTCCACCTCTTATGCACCTTTGTCGAAGGTCCCATGAAAGTAATATGTTTTGGGTTTGATTTAATGATTTCAAGCTCAATGTTGAGAAATTATACATATCAATAACTTGGCAAGAGTCAAAAGAAACAAAGTTGAGAGAAAACTTGAAAAGAAATTGTAAAAACTCAACGAAAATCAACGAGCACTACAAAATGCTAACTATTTTCGGTCCATTTTTCAAAAAAAACGTAGGGAGTTTTTTGTAATGGCAATATTTTCAATTATTTTCTAATTCACAAAATGTATTTTTGATTATTTTCTAAGCTCAAGCCCTCGACCACCTCTTAAGACCTTTGGCCTCCATCCGGTAGCCTTTGGCCTGCTCCTTACACCTCAGCCAACCTCTTTCGGGCTCGAACTTCCCTTACACAGTGTCGTGTGGGTTGTAGCAGCCCTTTAGGGCTGCTTCTAGCTGTCCTTTTTTGGGCTGCTATTTATGACAACCTATCAAAATCCCTAACAGCTCCCAAACACCTGCAAAAGGACAACAAGTAATGAGTTATAGGGTTAGCAAGTTTTAATTTCATTTAATGTTTGTGAGAAGATAACACAAAGGTTGGCCCAAAGTACTATTCACTTACCATACTGACCATATATCAAACTGTGGATGCTGGCTGCTAGATATAAAATTAATTTGAAATGATCATTGTTTAAACACTGGTTGCTACCATATATTTGGTCACTTACAAATTGTCCACTATTTGTTAGTTTTTGCAAATAAACAATAGGATCACTAAAAGAAAGACAAAGCACAGAAACAAAGAACACAAGAATTTTATCCTGGGAAACCCAATCGAGAAAAAACCTATCAACCTTCGTATAGAGACAATAGCAACTAAGAGCATAAAGAAGAAGAAAGAGAGAGAGAGAGAGAGAATATCTCTCTAAGATACAAACCCAGAAAACTCTCTCCTTGACTACAGTGGCACACCTCCTCAGCCATAGCAAACTTGTTGTGAGTGGATGAAATAATGAGGGGTGCCTCCTATTTATACAGATTTTCCAATTAAAAATTTTATTGGGACCTGTTGCCAACTTATTTGTACCACAGTTGGATTAGCTGAGGAGCCGCCATTTGACAAACATGATGAATGTTTGTGTTCCATTGTATCAGATGATCCGCCTTTTGTGCCTAGCCAGTTTTGGCTAGTCAGTTTTTGTTTTCAGTAATTATGACCATGGCCCCACGGGGTTTGTAATAAAATGTGCTAGTAAGGTTTTTTTGAGTGGTTCGGTCTCCTAAGACGAAGAATTTCAACTAAGGTATTCCAGGGAGTTTCCCTTGTCAATTATGCTTTGCCTATAGCTGAGTATAATTGATGAGTTTTTCTCCCGCTTCCTCCAAAGCTAGAATGCCCGATTTTTAATTCTGGGCCTTGGGGGTTATTAGAGCCCAACTGAAGTGTATAAACCTACTAGACTTTATTAGAATAGACTATGGTCATGTCCCAAGTCACTAGCTCCCTCAAAAAAATATTCAAAAAAATTTTACTGAACGCGTTGGATTTGGGTTTTTTAATTTTTAATTTTTTAATTAAATTTTTCCATAGTTTAAATGGAAAATTTTCAATTTCTAAAATCTCAGTCATCCGGGGTCTGAATTCAATGATTGAAGGCTCTAACCTTAAGCCAAAAATCATTCATGATCACCTGGCCAGCTATCCCTAAGTTTCAGATGTTCATTCAACCTCATAATTAATAATTTCTCAAAAAAAAAATATTTAAAGAGAAATTATTAATTAAAATATTAAAAATGAATATTTTGGAGATAATCCAAAACTCTCCAAAATAAACCAAATTGAATAAAATTAAAGGCTAAATGACATGGCAATTGGCATTTATGATGATTCAACTCGGCACCAAGTCTCTTCAATCAACAATCAGAGAGCATTAAAGATACCTTCAGTTGAGAAATTCGCTCACAAATTGGATGACATGGAGGGTAGTTATTGGTTTGGTGATTTGATTGAGGCAGAGAGTTGAATGCACTCCACATTTTGTGCTAACCCTAAGGGTTGGCTCTCATCACACCTACCTTGCGCCTCCTTAATGCTCTCACATGTCTCCTCTCAAGCCTCATGCTTTCTCCTTCAAGCTCACGCTAGCACACGTGTGGAGCTCTCACTTGATGGAGGTTGGGGTTTAGGGTTGGGAGTGGGGGCGCCTTGCCTAGGTGGAGGGCACCCCTCACTCATGCCTACCTTAACTTAGGTTTGGGCTTCAATCATGGTGCCGAGTTGATAAATCATAGAGATTGGCCCTCGTTTGATGGATCGATTGATGGAGTTTGGTTTTAGGGTTTTGGTCTTCATATTTTGTATAAGTAGAGGCTCTTTTTAGCTCTACAGGGTGGATAATGTTTGTAGAGAACCTCTGGTGAAACTTCGTAAATGTTTGTTGCTTTCATGCAACCATTGGAATAAAAATAAAGGCTTTGGAGGCTCATGTGGTGTGATATTGTGGATGCTTGTACTTGATGGATGAGGTGATGTTATTTTAATTTTCTCGTTCTTGTCAATTTGGGATTATGAATCTATGCTTTAGAAAGCTTTTTCAAGCACATAAGAACAGGTATTTGTAGTTTTCAATTTATTTGCTTATTGATTTAATTTTAGAGATCGAAAAAGAGCATTGTTTTATTCAATCATATTTCATGCTGCTTTTTTATTTCAATTTGTGAACAATACATGATCTAATCCTTTGTTTGGCAAGTCCATGAGTTGTTGTTTTCCAAATCATTTCATTCTACCAAGCAGAAGGTTGAGCTCAGTTGCATCTGCCTCTCTTGGAGACAAGTGCAAATTTCCAGTAATTACTTGCTATGTGAGATCCAAATGTCCTTCAAAGATCCAAAGGTTTAACCGGTTCCTCCCTACTTTTATTCATCTTTTGAAGTAAAAAGTCTGAATTTTTTTGGTTAGGCAAGGTTTGGATTTCAAGCTACATGTTTTTCACCAAACCGTGTGCCATGTTGGTTGTCCTCTTTGTTAGTTTGCAGCCTTCTTTCTCTCTTTTTGTAGCCTCTTTCTTCACCTTTGTAGCAGCCTTCTTCCACTTTAGTTTGCAGCCTTCTTCACTTTAGTTTGCAGCCCTCTTTTTGCCTTCGTTTGCAGCCCTTTTTTGCCTTTTTCTCCACCTTTTCATAGGTTCTTCTTCTATTTGTTTTCCTCCGTTTTTATTGTAGAGGTTTAGTTCCTTTCAGAGTTAGTTTATAGATCTATTTTCATCTTATTTTTGGACTAACGTATAACAAGTTAGTGTTCAAAGCTCTCGTTTTCAGAGAAGTCAAAAAGAAAAAAGAGCCCAAAGGCTATAAGCGAAGAAAAGAACAAACAAAGAGTGAAAAAGACAAAAACACCTCCCTCTTCTCTCATTCCCTTTCTCACCTAGATCATTCATGAAGAGGCAAAAAACATTAAAAACATTGTAAAAAAGTTAATAAAGAGCAAGTGGGATAAAGGCTCCCACACCCCTCTTCCCCCATTTGGGGGAAGCCTGTATCACCCATTTTTTTATGTCTGCAATTTCTTTGTTTTATGCTTGTAGAGTAAATGAATATGATAGAATAGGAAAGGTTAGTTTCAATTTCTGAAAAGTTTATTTTTGCTTTCTTAAAAGTCAAAAAGAAAAAAGTTTCTTGCTTTTGTTTAGCTTTATCTTAGAGTTTTCTTTCATTTGATATAAATTGCAAAAGAAAAAAAAGAATTAAAATCTCTTAAATCTCACCGTCAGGTGGATCAAGAGTGCTCTCTGTCGAATGGTTTGTGGCTATCATTTGTTTTATGCATTTTTGTTCTTTAACTGGTTAATTTAACTAAGTCTCTTGAACTTGCCGAAATCCAAGTCAAGAGCACTCTCTGTCGAAGAGCATAATAGTTTTGCATCATCTTTGCATTTAGGCATATAGAGTAACTAAGACTCCTGAACTTCTGTCATAAGACAAAGTCAAGAGCGCTCTCTGTCGAAGAGTTTAATTGTGTTTTAATAAAATTTGCAACGCATCTTCCCCTTAATTAATTTACTTCGTTGCTATCATTCACCTAGTATGCTCTGTCGACTTTCATAGTTGGGCTCGTACTCAGAACGGTGAGCGGATTTGATAATTTCTCAAGAAAAAACATAATAAAATTTTACCCCCATAACCAACGCACCGGCGCTGTTGAAAGTATTCAAAGTCATTCTTAGTAAAGGCGTTGGAACTCCCCATTGTCTTAAAGTCCCGGCTAGCTGGTCAACCCACAGGATACCAGCCTGGAATACTGGACGGGCCGACACGTCTCTAACGGAATAACTTGGAACGCTTTCCCGATTGGTCTTTTGATACCTTTGATGAGCCATAATAAACAAGACCATTAAAAACACTTTAAAATAAACCAAGAACAATCACAAAACACTTTCACTAGCACTATTATGAGACTTGTACTTTCAGCGTTCTCAAGCATCTCAGACATTTGACTCCATAAGGCACTGGTCTGTTTTTTAAATCTTATGCATCATTATTAATCTGGACCATTTGTCCTTTGGTTGTTTTAGGTAAGATCTTTATCTGTGAATGCCAGTTTATTTCACGAGCTCTCATTATATTGTTCAGCTTTTATTTTGGTGATAGCAACGTGGATTGCTTTTTTGTCTTGTGTTTATTTCTCGGTTATAATAATTGCAATCTTCGTTCCTCATAACAAACTCCTAATAAACACCCGTCCACATTACTTTTTTTTATAAAAATTACTTAAACACATTGAGCCTAAAAAACTCTTTGTTAGGGACCACCCCCCTTGGCTTCGTTAGGAGTTAGCCTAAACGAAGGAGCTAGGAGTAGGTGACAGTACCTGGCTCTGTGCTTGCCCCCAAGGCTCTCCCACTTTCTCAAGTGAGGAGACAGCATTCGGAAGATTTCTGCTGCTGGTGTGCAATCGACAGATAACAGGGCCGACCTACCTTGGGGAAATACAAAAATAATTTTATTTTATTATTTTCTTGTGGATTCTTTCCCCAAAGTTTACATTGATTCTTTCTAGGGTTTACATGAGTAAATACATCAGTATAATCTTCCGTAGAAGGTACAAGGAAATACAATACAAGTACAATAAGAATAACTTCTGAAGTTGCACAAACTCCAACACTCCCTCTCAACAAGGAAGGTGTTATCCACTCATTTGTACCATAGTTGGATTAGCTGAGGAGTCGTCGGTTGACAGTCATGTTCAATGTCTGATTCCAGTGTATCAGTTGATCCGTCTTCATGTCTAGCCAATATTGGCTAGTCAATTTTTCATTTGAATATTTTTTACCATGGCCCCACGGGGTTTGTAATAAAATGTGCTAGTAGAGTATGTGGTTCGATCTCCTGAGACGTAGAATCTCAACTAAGGTATTCCAGGGAGTTTTTTGCCCTTGACAATTATGCTTTGCCTATAGCCGAGTATAATTGACAAGGTTTTCTCCCGCTTCCTCCAAAGCTGGAATGCCCGATTTTGAATTCTGGGCCTTGGGGGGTTATTAGAGCCCAACTAAGTGTTATAAACCTACTAGGCATTGTTAGAGTAGAGCATGGTCATGTCCTAAGTCAATAGGACCTTTAAAAAAAATTCGGAATTTTTTTTTCGAACGGGTTAAAAATTATGTTTTAATTTTTTTTAATTTTTAATTATTTCCCCAAGTTTTTTAATTAATTTTTCCATAAATTAAATGGAAAAATCTCGTTTATAATAAGTCGATCATCCAGACCCCAAATTCAGTGATTGAAGACTCTAACCTTAAGCCAAAAATCATTCTTGATCGGTCAGCCAGTCAGATCCAACTTTCAGATCATCAATCGGACACATAATGCTCTTTTTCTCAAAAAAGTCATTTTTGGGAAAAATGGAGTTTTTATTAAAAATTGATTATTTTGGAGAAAATTAAAACTCTCCAAATTAATCCAAATTCAGCGAAATAAAAGGCTAAATGACATCTCATTGGGAAGTTATGATGATTGGAGTTATCATACCAACTTCAATCAGCATTCAGTGAGCAATAAATTTATATTCAATTAACGAATTTGTCATCTCCAGCTAAACTCCCGAATTGGATGAGATGGAGAGCACTCATTGGTTTGATGATTTGATCGAGGCAGAACTAGCTCTTGCACTTATGATCTATTAACAGTTGGCTCCTCCATACCTAGTTGTGGATGCTCCAGACCTAGCTCACGCCTCCACCTACATCCTTACGCCCCTCTCTCCTCACAGGGGCGTCATCACACGTGTGGGCTCCAGTTTGGCTCGGTTTGTAGTGTTAGGGTTGGAGTGGGGACGCCTTGCCTATGTGGAGGCCTCCCCTCACTCCCAGCTCTTCTTTTTAGGTTTTGGATCTCAGGTTATGTGACCAGGTCGGTCAGGTTATGTGATTTGGTTTTAGGATTTTAGCACTCTCTCATTGTATAAATAGAGGCTCCTTTAGCTCTATTCGGATGGATTTTTGTAGCAGAGTTACTCTGAGAAAATTGTATCAAGCATTTGCTTTGAATTGTTAATAAAGATTCGACTTTGGAGGTCTATGAGCTCTTGGATGTGGTAGCTTTCTAAATGGTTGAGGTGATATTGTCTCTAACCCCTATTTCTTTAATACTTGTATGAAATCAATTGTTTTGTTAGCTCAAGAAGGCCATTGTTGGCACGGTAGAATAATCATTTGTAGTTTCAATTTGATTGTTTATGCGAAGTAGATTAGTATCTTAATGGACATGAGTAATCAGTACATACGTACTGTTGATCATGATTAAATTTTCTTAGCATACTAGCATGTTATTTTGATCTCATGTTTGTATTGAGTTGTGGTGTGTTATCAAGCTTCACAGGTTGAAGAGGGGTGTGAGCTCAGTTGCTTCTATCCCAGGCTTCAAGCAACCATTTGAATCTAACATTTTAATTGCAGGACCTACAGGAATCGTCTTCTTTAAAATACAAAAAGAAAGCTGGGAGTCTAACTCTCTCTCTTTGGTTCCATCTTTATAAATTAATGTTCTTTGGTTACCGGTCACTTAGGAAGCCCTAGTTTACTTTTTTCAACCTTTAGGCTTCCTCCCCATTGCCTTGTTTGGCTTGCATTTACTTCTTCTTCTTCACTGCCCTCTTTTTACTTTAGTTTGCAGCCCCTTTTCCTCTTTTTGGACAGCCATCTTTTGCCTTAGTTTTGGACCCCTTTTGCCATAGTTTTTTTACCCTAGCTTTCTCCTTTTTTGGGCAGCCCTCTTTTTTGTTGTTTTGCAGCCTTCTTTTTGCTTTTTGGACAGCCCCTTTCCTTCATTTAGGACAGCCCTCTTTCCCACCTTTTCTCTCTCATCTTCTTTGGTTTTTCTTCTCTCTTTTTCCTCTTTTTTCATTGCTGGTTTTTTGCCCTTTTTTTCAAGTTTTTAGTGTGTAATTTGTCTTTAAAGTCTTAACTAATGCATAACGTTTAAACTGTTCAAAGCTCTTATTTGCAGGAAGATTCAAGAAAAGCCCAAGGGCTTAAAGAAAGCAAGAGAGCAAGCGAGAAGTGCAAAAGAACAAAAAGACTTTCTCCCTCTTCTTTCATCCCTTTCTTTCCCTGTTTTTCCAAAAAAAACAGAGAACAAGTCTTCATGATCATTGTAAAAAATTAATAAAAAGGCTAGTGGGAGCAAGTCTCCCATCTTTTCTGCTTCCGCTATTTGGGGGAAGAGTGTCTTGTGTTCCTTTTCATGTTTTCTTAGTGTAGTTTTAACTTTAAGCACTTAGCTTAGTTCTTTTGATTAGACTTGGTTTTCATTTCCACTAATTGCTAGTTGTTCATTAAGTATAGCTACTAATTGCTAGATTAGACTTTATTAATCACACTGTAGTATCTTTCTCTATAATTGCTAATCTTAAAAAGAACCAAAATCTCTGGAATCTCACCATAAGGTGGATTAAGAGTGCTCTCTGTCGGAAAGTTTAATAAAACCATCTTTGCTTTATGTTCATGTTGTTTTCTAATTCAATTAATTAATAAGTAAGACTCTTGAACTTGGAGAAACACAAGTCAAGAGCACTCTCTATCAGAGAGCATCATTAGTCTTGCATCATCCTTGCATTAGGCATTTAGATCAGATAAGACTCTTGAACCTCTGTCATAAGACAAGGTCAAGAGCGCTCTCTGTCGGAGAGTTTAATTAATTGACTTAATAAAATTTTGCAACTCACTTCCCCATAATTAATTAACTTCGTTGATCATCCTTCACCTAGTATGCTCTGTCGACTTTCGGGTTGGGCTCGTACTCAAAACGGTGAACGGACTTGTTAAGTTCGTGCAAGAGAAACATAATAAAACTTTACCCCATAATCAACGCACCGGCGTTTTCTCGATAAAATACTCAAGTAGTGGGCAAATTCCAAGTGTGGGCGTCGGGCAACCCAATCTGGACACAGTTGGTTAAGTTATTGAATACCTAGCTGTAATTCCAGACAGGTCTGTCGTGTCTTCGAACGGAGCCACTGAAGGTATTTCCGGTTAGGATTTCCAGACACCTTAAGCAAGATCACCATTAAAATCTTTTAAACCTACCAAGAGCATTCGCACAATCTAATACTCACCAGCTTAATTCCTAGACTTATCATTTTATTTGCGCATTTCGTTGACTCCATAAGGCACTGGTCCTTGGTTAAGTTTGAATAATTATCTATCTTGATCAATTGTCTGTGGTTCATTTTAATTGCTATCTTTGAATGCTTAGTTATAAGTCTGGAATCTTCGCTTATCTTTGTAAATATCTTGTTAGCAACGTGGATTGCTTTTGATTAATTGTCATTCTCGTAATAAACAAACACTTCTAATTACAATAACTCCTAAGCTACACCCATCCTCATTCGTAACCTTAAAAAACTTTAAACAACCTTTAGAGCCTTAGAAAACTCTTTTGTAAGGACTACCCCCCTTGCCTTCGTTAGGAGTTAGCCTAAACGGAGGAGCTAGGAGTAGGTGACAGTACCTAGCTCTGTGCTTGCCCCCAAGGTCACACCTCTCCCACTTTCTCAAGTGAGGAGACAGCTTTCATTAGATTTCTGCTGCTGGTGTGCAATCAGCGGACAGCAAAAGGTATTCTTCAGATATGGTCATCATCAGCATTTGGGTCTCTTCTGTACATCTCATTTGTCTCGATCATCATCTCTATACATACTGAAGGTTTTCGTCAAAAATCTGATCCACACAGTCCGTCGGTAGATCTATTGTCTCTATAACTCAACACATCCATCGAAGAGTACAGCAATCAGCATCTCATCTGCTATGAGTTCGTCTCTACCTGAGAACCCGGACAAGCTTCACATGGCCATCTACTATCAGTTCATCTCAAGTGATGGTGGTGAACTCTCCTACACCAAGTTGAGAAACAAAGTTGGTGGGAATTCTCCTACACCAAGTTGAGAACCAAAGCTGGCGAGAATTCTCCTACACCAAGTTGAGAACCAAAGCTGGTGGGTATTATCCAAAACACCAGGTTAAGAACCAAGATCAATAAAGGTCACCAATGTACACAACCATCTAGTACTTGTTCATTTCAAGAGCTGGTGGGAATACTCCAAAAAACACCAAATTGAGAATCTTAATGTATGGTGGTCACCATTGCACACAACCGTCTATGTCCTACCCGTCTCAAGATGCTCGTGGGATTTCTCCCATACCTGGTTGAGAACCACGGTGAGTAGAGGCCACCTGTGTACACAACCATCTACTACTAGTTCATCTCAATAGCTGGTGGGAATACTCCAAAGTACACCAGATTGAGAATCCGAAGGTATAGTGGTCATCAATGTACACGGCCATCTTCTACCTGCTCGTCACAATGCCGATGGGATTTCTCCCATACCTAGCTGAGATTCAAAACAAGTAGAGACACCAGTGTGAAAGCATCATAGATATCAGTCTCGACTTTCCCTCTCCACGAGGGATGCATTTTCTTCTACTCCAAGTCTTCTGCGAAAGTATTCAAACTTTGTCATGAGATGAGGCTTGGTAAGAATATATGCAGTTTGGTCATCTGTCCGAACAAACTTTAACTCGTCTGCACCTTTCTGCACCATATCACGAATGTAGTGATATCAAATCTCTATATGCTTCGTCTTATCGTGAAATACAAGATTCACTGACATCTGTATACAACTTTGATTATCACACTGAATCACAGTTGGTCCTGGATTCTCACCAAACCATCCTACAAGGAGTTTTCGAAGCCATACTGCTTCTCGAGTCGTTGAACTAGCAGCCATATACTCGGCCTCTGCAGTGCTAAGTGCTATTGAGGCATGCTTCCTGCTACACCAGGAAATCACTGTAGAGCCCAAATTGAAGCAACATCAGGAAGTACTCTTCCCATCTACAACACACCCGGCCCAATCTGAGTCAGAAAACCCTTGCAATATCATATCACATCCTAAAGCATATCTTAGACCATATCCCACAGTGCCATCTAAGTATCTGAGAACATGTTTTGCAGAAACCCATTGAATCTGCCTCGGATCACTCATAAACTGGCTAAGAGTATTCACAGCAAAACATATATTGGATCTGTTGTTTACCGAATACATCAGAGAGCCAATCAACTGGCGATAAATGGTGGGATCAATCATATCATAATTTGAAGTAGAATCCTTCAATTTCTTGAAATTTGCATCCATCAAGGTAGCCATGGACTTGCAATCCAACATCCCGAATCTCTTCAATATATCAATGGTGTATTTTCCTTGACTTGGGAAAATTTCCTTCTGCCTCTGCCATACTTCTAACCCAAGAAGTAATGCATCAATCCGAGGTCCTTCATTTGAAACTTAGACGCGAGCTTCTTCTTACACCATCCAATTAGTTTCTCATTTCCTGTGAGAAACAAGTCACCCACATACAAGACCAAAATCAGTGGCTCATCATTCATAATCTTGTAATAAATACTAGGATCTACATCACTCTTGGTGAACCCCAAGTTTACCAGGTATCTGTCTATTCGTCCATACCAAGCACGAGGTGCTTCCTTGAGTCCATATAATGCCTTTTTCAATTTACATACGTGAGAATCTTTCTCATGGACAATAAACCTTTCAAGTTGTTCAATGTAGACTTCTTCCTCGATAATGCCATTGAGGAAGGTGGCCTTTACATCCATCAGATGCAACTTCCATCCCATAGCTGAAGCAATAGCAATGATGGTTTTGATGCAAGTATATCGAGCCACAAGAGCAAATGTTTCATCATAGTCAATTCCCTCTTTCAAGAGAATCCTCTGGCAACAAATATGGCCTTGTGTTTTTCCATGCTACCATCTGCTCTGTGTTTAATCTTGAAAAGCCATTTGGAGGTCACTACTGACTTCCCCTCAGGTCTCAGTACAACCTTCCATACATCATTCTTCATCCTAGATTGGAATTTCCTCAGTCATGGCATCCTTCCAAACTTGGTGTCTGGATGCTTTTTCGTACGTGGTATGCTCTGAGTCAATATTGATGTGACTCATCAATGCTACATAACTCGAGAACTTCTGAGGTCTTTTGCTTTCTCGATGGATTCTGTGTGGAGCTTTGTGCCCCTCAACAATATGCAATGTTTGTTGTGCCCATCTAGGTCTTTTCCGACTTACTGCCATATCTGTGGGAGCATCAACTGGCTCAACTAGATCAATGGGATCGATTGGTTCATTCTTTCCTTCAAACCCCCTCTTAACTTCTGGAGGGGGAGATGATCTCTTCTCTTCATCAGCATCGATCTCCGTATCAGATCCTTTTCCTTTTCGTATAGTCATTTCTTCTTCAAAGGTTACATCCCTACTCACTTCGATCTGCCTTGATCCTGGGATGTATATACTGTAAGCCTTTGAACACTCACTGTATCCCACACAAATGTTTCCTTCTTGCCTGAAGGTTCCAATTTCGTCCTTTTATCCTTGGGCACATGAATGTAGACTAGGCAACCAAAGATACGAAGGTGGTCCACTTCTGGCTTCAATCCTGTGAAGGCTTCTTCCGGAGTCATGTCCTTCAAGATTTTATGAGGGCATCCGTTTTGTACATAAACAGTTGTTATGGATGCTTTTGCCCATAAGAACGTCATTAGACTCTAGTCATGTATCATGGCTTTGGCTGCCTCCACAATTGTTTGGTTCTTCCTTTCCGCAAACCCATTTTGTTGAGGGTTGTAGAGAACTGTGAGCTCCCTCTTAATTCCTGCTTCCTTGTAGAAATCATTGAATTCTGTAGAGGTATATTCTCCACCATTGTCTGATCTCGGGATCTTAATTCTTCTTCCTGACAGATTCTCGACTTGTGCTTTGCGTTCCTTGAATTTGTCAAGTACTTCCTCGGATTCCATGGTATTGAGGAAGTATATCCACGTCTTTCGTGAGTGGTCATCAATAAATGTTGCATAGTAGTTGTAACCACCCAATGAAGTAACCGTCATGGGTCCGCACAAGTCAGAGTGGATTCGATCCAATATTCCCTTGGATCTGCTTTCACTTTTCGAAAAAAACCCTTGGTATTCTTACCAAGTGCACATCCTCTACATACACCATCATGGTCTACATGAAGCATTGGTAGACCTGTCACCATGTTCCTTAATGCAAGGAAAGCTTGATAGTTTAGGTGAGCTAGTATTTTGTGCCATAGCTCATTGATGTTAGTGGAATCATGGACTACAGCTTGAGCTAGTAGACTACTCAGACGATACAAGCTTCCTTCCCTTACACCAATCACTTTTGTTGTGTTCATGCTAGAATTCTTGTGCCATGCAAGCACATTTCCATCTGCAAATGTAACTCTATATCCCTTGTCTTTTAAGGCGGAGTCGGAGACAAGGTTTCTTTTCATACCAGGTACATAAAACACATCATTAGGATGTAGTAAGTCATTGGATTCCAACGAAAGAGATGTAGATCCAAATCCTTTCACAGTGCAGTTGGCATCATCTCCAAGTACAACACGGAGATGAGATTCTTTCTCAACAACTTCTAAAAGGTTCTTTTTATAACCAATCGTATGCTTGGAAGAACCACTATCTATAATCCATGTATCACTACTGGTGGGAACCGTACCTAATAATGTTGATATGAAGAAGATTATAGATATTTGTACGATCTTCATTTCTTAGTTTCTTGTGATGATGACCATCTTCCATATCAGCTATTGAAGCTTTATGCTTCCTCTTGTTTGAACTAAAACACTTAGTTGCATAGTGACCATATTTCTTACACTTATAGCATTGTATGTGTGATAGCTCCTTCTTTTCCCTCCAATCGAGAGAAGAACTTGGTCTCCTAGCCTAATGCTTATGTTTGTGAAACTTCCTTCCTTTTCCCTTGACTTTCTTGTCATGACTGATGAAGGCTTGATTCTCCTCAACTTGAGGACCATGGAGTCTGTCTTGTTGCAATCATGGTCTCTTCCTGAGTGCAGTCTGCCATAACTTTCAAATTTGGGCAACTTGGTTCGACCACTTATGGTTTGGACGAAGGACTCCCAAGATGGTGGAAGACCATTTAGGGTGGTCACGACAAGCTTTGTTTCTTCAATGTTTTCTCCATTGGACCTTAGCTTGTTCCGAAGTTCAGTGATCCTCATGAAATAGAAGGCAATAGATTCTGACTTAATCATCTTCATATTTGACAGTTTGTTCCTCAATGTGAGAGTCACATTGATGCCACTGTGTTCAAATAACTTCTTCAAGGTCTTGAACATATTCATGGTTGTCTTCTTTTATGAGATTTGCGGAACCAAGTGATCTTTGGCTAAGTCCATCGGAATCCTTCTTGCTTTCGCATCACACTTCCTCCACTGGGACTTGGCTTCTTCCGCCTCTGGTTTTGGACCTTTCTCATTGACAAACATCGAGAGATCATTTTCTTCTAGGATGAGAAGAACCCTAGGTTTCTAGGATATGAAATTTGTAGCCCCATCAAGACGATCTTCAACCTTCATTCCAATCATCTTGTCTACAAGTCTGAACCAGAAACCCTAAAAAATAAATTTTGGAATTTAGTGAAACTAACCTTACAGATAGATGCACCCTATAGGCGAGTTGAGGGAAGGTGAGATTGAGCCAAAATAGTGGTGGGAAACCTCTGAAACTTGATGACCTAGTTTCGTCCTGCAGGGTCTCGTAGTCAAAAAATTTGAAACTTCTCAAAATTTGGTTTTTCTTTCAACAAAAGATTTGCCTCCCCTAGAGTGAAGTTTCCACATCTTTTTTTCTGTTGAAGAGATGAGGGAAGGCCTTGGAAAGTCAAACCCTAGATTCCGACAATCACCTCTTCTAGAACTGCTATAATACCATGTTAGTTTTTACAAGATTATAGCAGTATAGCTTAATTGCAAATAAACAATAGGATCACTAGAAGAAAGACAAAGCACAGAAACAAAGAACACAAGAATTTTATCCTGGGAAACCCAATTGGGAAAAAACCCAACAACCTTAGTGTAGAGATAATAGCAACTGAGAGAAGAGAGAAGAAGAAAGAGAGAGAGAATATCTCTCTAAGATACAACCCCAGAAAACACTCTCCTTGACTGCAGTAGCGCACATTTTCAGCCAAAGCGAACTTGCTATGAGTGGGTGAAATAATGAGGGGTGCCTCCTATTTATATTGATTTTCCAAGTGAAAATTTTATTGGGGCTGACCTACCATGGGGAAATACAAAATTAATTTTATTTTATTCTTTTCTTATGGATTCTTTCCCTAGGGTTTGCATTGATTATTTCTAGGGTTTACATGAGTAAACACATCAGTATAATCTTTCATAGGAGGTACAAGAAAATACAATACAAGTACAATAAGAATAACTTCTGAAGTTGCACAAATTCCAACACTATTGTCAACTTCTAGTGATTTTAACTTTGTTTATTGGTGAATGGTTGTATAGGAATTTGGCTTATGAACATTACATTATTTTGTCTATGATGTATGATGAATAATCTATTTTGTTGAAAGATAAAGGCTCCAAGCTTGGTGATGGTAAAAATATTGAAGCAGTGTGCCAAATAATTCTCTTATTGTTTACTTTGCCACTACTATATTGTCATAACTTGACTACAATACTTGTGTTTATACACCATACATTGGTTGAATGAAAACAATATACGGATATGCTTTAACAAGATTCATACTTTTACATAGTATGTTTTTTTCATTCGTCAATCAACTCCATATAAGGCACTAGCCACTAAGCCTTTACATAGAAAATATAATTTGGTGTCCAAGTGCTCTTACAAATTTGCAATAAGGGCTCTCCCCTAGGAGGCTCAGACTCTCCAAAGCAATTTGGAGAAGTGACTAAGGTGACAGAGGTCACTTTCTCTTACATTTGCTTATTAATTACTAGCAATGCTAGTTCATCTGATAACAATTCACATTTAATGCACATTAATAAATACATAATAATAATTAAATGCATATTACAATTATGGGACCCACAACTTAAAGTTATGAAGTATAAACATTTTATTTACATAACTCACATTACATAAATAAAAGACTAGGGACAACTTAATCCTCCCCATGACAAACACACCAAAAATCATAAGGAAGACCCCCAAAGTTATAATTTCTAACACTATTAACTCTTGTATGAATACAAATCTCAAATTCTCAATAGATTGTGTCCTTGTGGTGATCAATGAGCCTTGGTATACTAATCTTCCCATGTGAAAATACTTTGCACACTTCTATCTTCTCCTTTCAAGGTCTTCCTTGTATAATTATATAGTTTATTTGGGACTCTTTTCCTCTCCTTTGAACAACTTCCTTTGAATATATTGCCCAACATATCATACGACCCTTCGCATCAAGAACCTCCTAAGTCTCTACATCGTAATCCCAACAAAAACTAGAGTTACAAAACTACAAAATAGAAGAGAGGAAGTGAGCATTAATGTGTAATAAAAGCCATCATAGGGATTTGCCAATGTAGTAAGGTAGCTTGAAATTACAAACATCACATAGATGACGACAACAAGCCAAAGAGGGCCCACAAGGCATGACACCAAAACCACGAACTATGTTAGTACAAAACTAAGGGGGGTGTTATTATATCAACTTGAAGACGTCAACTCCAGAGACAACTTCTAGATGAGAAAAACTTTTGGTGTGATTATAGCAACATAAACCACCTTCATCTGACAATTTTTATCCTTGTGGGGTCATTCACAACACGTGCACAAGCAATTAGGATAATATCAATGTGGAACAAAATCCCATCATAGGGATATGCTAATATAGTAAGATAACTCAATATTAGAAAGATCGCATTAACAACAACCACAAGCCAAAGATGGCCCACAAGTCATGACACCAAAGCCTACTAAAATTCTGATCTGCTATTAAATATAATAATCTGTTGAAATTGTCAAATCCCGCTAGAACAGTTGGTTCCAACAGGCCTAGTTCTGCATGGCGACCCGAGCTCAAATCCCACAAGGTAGCTAGGAGAAGACACTTGAAATCCAACCATGTTAAGGGTTGGTGTGACCTAGGCCAAGTGCAATCCTCGGGTGATTTTGATGGCTTAGATGCTCATGGGCTGCATTTTCTTAGACTACAAGCTAGTCCTGCAAATCATGGACAAACTTGCAAACAAAAAACAAAATCTGCTGAATTTTTGTTTATCTGCATTCATTGAATTACTATCAATATGATGTACCTAAGATTACTATCAAAATATCAGGGGCGACAAGAGCAAGGGGGGTCCCCGTTGACCCTGATTGAAATATAAAATTGACTTACTCTTGGGGGGTTGGAATATCCAAAAACAATCAGGCTGAGACCTATGCTCTGTAATATGGGATCAAATATACTAAAATCTCACTAAATTGATAATGTGATGGTCTTTGAAGACTTCTTATTAATAGTTAAGAAGATCTGGGAAAAGCACAGAGGGGAAAGGACTCTACAAAGCAAACTCCTTGGGCAAATTAATTGGAATCTCTACAGTTTGGAAAACATTAATATCTTCTACATCAAAAGGGCCAATAATTCTACAATTGATCAACATGCTAAAGTTGTTGTACATCTCGTCAAGGGGGTCCTGACCAAACATGGGGACCCCCCTAAGCAAAACTCGATCCCCTAGGTTTATTATGAGATTAATCACCATTTAGAACACTTCTTTATCAATGAAATTAGTCATTAATGAAGGGTGGAACACTTGTATGCTTCCACTAAGTCCTCGCCATGCAAGTCATATCAAATTAGTTGTATATCTCAACAAGTGGGGCCTAATCAAAAATAGTACCCCCCTGAGCAAAACTAGATCCCCTAAGTTTATTAAGGGATTAGTCACCATTTCGAACTAAACCACTTCATTATCAATACAATTAATCATCAAGGAAGTGTGGAACACTTATATGCCTCCACTTAATCCCCGCCATGCAAGTGATATCAAATTAAAGGTGCATGAGGAAGCAATAACATCCCTGCATGCCTTGAGTTCACTCATCCTTTGGTTTGACGTTTGTTGAGTCTACTTCTTTATGGATATTGTATGTAGGATATGGTGCACAGGTGGGTGAAATATCCCCTATGCAAATATAGGAAAAAATTTGTTGTTTTGGTCGTGTGGTTATGTCAAACAGTTTGTATGTGCATTCACTTGGGACTTTCCACAAACACTTTTCATACATTCTCAAAAATCCTTTTCGTTAAACATTTTGCAATAAGTCAAATTCACATAAATTGAGAGAGACTGACAACATAGGATTTTTAATATTGATGGAAACAACACAAGTCTCTATGGTTGCTTATAGCAGCTATAATGCAAAACTACAAAAATACCAAATACCGGGAATAAGCCATTACTCACACAATGAATAATGTACCTATCTCAAGAGCTCGCCAAGCCACCTCAAGTGATGACACATTGATCCAAAGAGAACATGCCTTCCTCATGAGTTCTCAATCTACCTCCTTTGTTGTCGGTCTC
The DNA here is from genome assembly GCA_001517045.1 of Pseudotsuga menziesii. NCBI lineage: Eukaryota > Viridiplantae > Streptophyta > Pinopsida > Pinales > Pinaceae > Pseudotsuga > Pseudotsuga menziesii. The sequence goes on from LPNX010973037.1 coordinate 612,482, forward strand.
TCTCTCGGTCTCACAGGCTTCCTCTTATTGCCATGACCCTCTGTGTCTTCTTCATAAGAGCCATTGTTCTCATCTTTGCCTCGCAACACCTCCTATGGTCTCGACCTCCCTAAAAATGCCATGATTTGTCTCTTCAAGCCTTCGTTCGCCACTTAGGGCCTCACGACCTCTCCTCCAGCTCTCATCTTCCCTAACTAGTGCTACGACTCTACCAAGGCTCTTAGCCTCTCACCATAAATATGCCCAACTACTACCAAGGCTCTCGACCCCTCCAACTTTACCACTGTTTACTGAAATAAGGGTTGGCCCCTATATCCCTCTCCACAAATCGATAAGAGGAGACTCGGCCCCTCTAACCTCCATGCTGCTATCAAAGAGGGTTTTGGACCCTCCAAGAATGCCCAGAAGATCACGGCACCCACAGCTAGCGATTATGGCCAAGATGAATTCAACTCTCCATAGAAAAATCTTCAATAAATTGCCAAGCTCGAATTTGAATGTGAGAATGCAAAATGAACCTCGATGGAAACCGTGAGTGGATTCCCCCTACGTTTAGTTAGGGTGTGAAAATTTTAGAACACCAACCTGGTTTCAAGTTTAGTTTCATTGCATGTAGTTTAATGCCCAAACCCCAACATGCATAATCATATTATAATTAAAAAAAATACTTATGCTTGAAACATATGGAGTTCTTTCAACATAAACAACTCAAAAGTTTAAATGGCAGCCTACTTTTTCACACTCAAAAAATTATGGCAGCCCCACACATGAAAATTATGGCAGCTACACACACATGAATATAATGGAACTTTCAACATACCCATCACCAATGTCATCCATCATCATGGTCATGTTATTTATTGTCATCACCTCTAACGTTGTCATGAAGATCATTGTCCTTATGGATTCCAAGTGGATCATGCACTTGCAACATCATGGCCATCACGTATACCATCTTCGTATTTGTCATCATCATTGCCATTGTATTGCAACAATTTTTTTATGAACATGTTCATCATTCCTATTGCATCTTAGTTGTAACATTCCAAAAACGTGGGACTTTTGACATATAACTCACCACCATCATCATCACCATTGTCGTCAAAGATGTGGAGAATATGACTCATTCTAAATATTGCGTAAAGAGCTACAAGGAACAACCATCTCTTTTTAATGGAATATGGTATTAATAAATATTAGGCATATTCTAAAAAACCGCACAAAGTATATTTGATCTACCCTGGGAATATACCATAAAGAAATTTCAAGGCAGTGCGCCATTAATCATGGAGAGCCTATCCTAAATCGCAAGAAGTTTGGAGACTATCGTTTACTCTAATTAGTGAAGCCATTTGATTGGTCTGAAAAAAGAAATTTAGTTCATGATGTTTCTAGTCTTGCTAAACACAAGCGTTGAATACGTAGCTTCAACCTCAAGTACCTTCTGACTCAGTATTTTTGACCAATCAATCCAAGATAAAACCCCGAAGGGAAAACCTATTTTCAAAGAGAGAATTTTACTTATTCAGGCAAAAATTCAAATTACAACAGCAGTTCTTATCTCCTTGTTTCTGCCTTGAAACACGTGCCAAGATCACTTTGAAAACTGTTGTACAGTCTGATAAATCAACACCTCAATTTTTGTGCCTATATGGCCCACACATGCGAACTATACCAGCAATATCTCCTCAATTTCTGTGCTTGAAATTCTTGAAATATGTGCATTGTTTTCAGCATGTACAGCATGTTGTATGGACAACATCAAATGATGTACCCTCAAAATTTGTGCCAGTTATTCACCTTGAAAATTGTGCCAAATCTTAGTTGTGCGGCCTACAATAAATGCATTGTACAGCCTACAACAAATAGACTAGTCACTTCAGAAAATCTTCTCAAAATCCATGCCCCGAATTGATGGTTGTACGGTCTACATTAATTGCACAGGTTTGCCTTGGAAAATGTGCCCACTTGAAAATTCATCAATTTCATTTTCTCTCTCTCAAGAAAAACCCTCTTCTTCACAAATTGATTTCTCTTGCTCTCTCTTGCTTCTCCAAATCACTTGGATAACAATGAATTGATTTCAATGCCTTTCCCTACCTTTTTTGTTTGAGTAACCACCATCTCAAAATCAATGGCCCAGATTAAAACATGACTAGACGAGATCTAGGGCTCAAGTTAAGTCTCACTTTTCTCATTAAAAGCATTCAATTCACTTTTAAATAACAAATGAGACATTGAATACTCACCCACTTCTTTTAATTATCATAAAGTCACGTTTAAAATAAATAATAACTCAAACTCACTTTTAAAGTCACTTTATAAAATAAAGTAATTCTCACTTTAAAAATACTAGGGACCACAAGTTTTAAGTGTTTATGTCCACCACAAGGCATCACAAGGTGAACAAACACTTGGTAATTTTCAACGCTCCCTCTTATCAAGGAAGTTGTTCTTCACCACTCCCAACTTGTCTCTGAAATGAATATGCTTTCCTCTTTCCAAAGACTTCGTAAGAATGTCAGCCACTTGGTCCTAAGTAGATATGTATTGCAACTCAACAGCTCCCCTCTGAACATAATCTCTTATGAAAATCTGATCTCAATGTGTTTAGACATGTCATGGAATACTGGATTCTCAAAGAGCCAGATGCAACTCTGAATGTCGCAATATATAATTGTAGGCCTCAACTCCTGATCAACAAGTCAACCATCAACATGCGAAGTTACAATGCCCCGCAACTAGCCTGATCGGTTGCCATATACTCAGCCTCAGCAAAACTCAAAGCAACGGACTATTGCTTTCTACTAAACCACGACACTACTGTCGATCCCAAACTAAAGCAACAACCAGAAGTATTCTTTCAGTCTGATGCACTGCTTGCCCAATTTGAATCTGTGAAGCCAACCAAGCCGACTCCATTTGATCTCCTGTAGTCCAGACTGTAATCTACTGTCCCAACAATATGTCTCAAAACATGTTTTGCAGCTACCCAATGCACTCTCCTAGGCTCCATCATGAACAGGATGAGAGTGTTCACTACAAAACATATATCTAGTCTGGTGTTAACCAGATACATCAATGAACCAATAAGCTCCCTAAATAAGGTAGGATCAACCAACTCTCCCTCAAAAAGAAGCTTCTTCCAGTTGGTGATCATGGGTGTGGACATCGGTTTGCAACCCTCCATCTGAAATCTCTTTAGAACATTCGCTGCATATTTTCCTTGCCCCAGGAACACATGTCCATCCTCCCGCCATACCTCCATACCCAAATAATAATGCATCAGCCCAAGGTCAATCATCTCGAACTCTGAAGCAAGATCTCTCTTGCAAGCTGCAACCAAGTGCTCCTCCCCTGTGATAAACAAGTCATCAACATAAAGCAGAAGAATGAACGGATCACCTCCAACCACAATGAAATACAGGTTGGGATTAGCCTCACTCTTTTGGAACCCAATTAAAAGCAAGTATGAGTCAATCCTCGAATTCCATGCTCGAGGAGCTTGCTTCAGCCCACATAAGGCCTTTTTCAACTTGCATACATGTGAATCTCTCCCATGCACCTCAAAGCCCTGTGGTTGCTCCAGATACACCTCCTCCTGCAGAAGACCATTTAGAAATGTGGTCTTCACATATATCTGGTGGATCCTCCAACCCATCTCTACAAGTATGGATATCACTGATCTGATGGAAGAATAACGAGCATCAGCACAAAAGTCTCCTCATAGTCAACTCCCTCAACCTGTAAGAACCCCTGCACTACAAACCGAGCATTGTACTTCTCAATGCTACCATCTACAGCATGCTTTATCTTGTACAACCACTTGGAAGTCATAAATGACTTCCCATCTAGTTGTGGAACAATCTCCCACACATCCTTCTTCATGATGGATTTGTACTCTTCCAACATGGCATCTCTCCAAACCTGGTATGTGGTGGCCTCCTCAAAAGTAGAAGGCTTGGACTCACGCAAGCTGGTCACCACCACCATGTAACTAGAAAACCATTCTGGTGCCCTGCTCTCTCTAACCTCCCTCCTAGGTGACCCCACAGACTCCTCAGCTTCCTTCACAAGCTCCTTAAGCCAACTTGGCTTTCTCTTCCTCAAAGTAGCTTTCTGTGGCAGACCCTCCTCTACATCCTCAGCTGACGACTGTCTCCCTAAAGAAGTATCTGTGGTCTAAAATCTTGTGCCTGCTGAACCTGAACCTGAACCAAGTGATCTCAAATCACATGAAGGTGAAACCAGTGAACCTGTAATATGAGAACATGTCCCTGTACCAGAAGTCCTTGTAGACTGTGTCCCTGAAACTGATAATCCTGACACCTGTGGACTAGTCAAACCTGAGACATGTGACCCTATACTCTGAGATGTTGTCACCTGTGGAGTAGAAACCTGTTGCTCCTCCATCGCAGACTCTTGAGATCTCTTAAAGGCCTGCTCCTCCTCAAATCTCACCTCCCTCCTCACTATATCTTTCCTCTGTGCAGGAAGGTATATGTGGAAGGCCTTTGAAGTCTCAATGTAACCAACAAATATGCATTTCTCTGCAGTAGCCTCCAACTCTGTCCTCATCTCAGAAGGGACATGTGAATATGTAAGGCATCCAAATATGCGAAAGTAGCCTATCTCCTCAAGAGTTTTACTCTTGGAACCTCTTTAAAACTTCTTCCTACTTCTTGCTCCTCAGGAAGTAAATCTAGGTCTTCATGGAATAATCATCAATTAATGTGATGTAGTACTTAAATCCTATCAAAAAAGCAGATGACATGGGACCACACAAGTCTGAATGAATCAAGTCAAGCACTCCCTCTGATATGGTGTCACTGCCTGGTGTACTTTCCCAAAGCACACCCCCTACACACACCACTCTGCTCTGTGTTGAAATCTGGCAAACCTGTAGTCATGTCTCTCATCATCCTCAAAGTTGGATGATGAAGATACACCATCCTCTTGTGACACAACTCGCACAACTCACTGCTGCTGCTAATGTGCACCAATGCATGATGAGGTTGGAAGTGAAGCTTGTACAGTTTCCCACATCTAACTCCAATGGCATATGAAGCAGATAGCCTCGCTGCCTTAGCAAATACACGAACTTTCCCATCTAGGACATCTACTCCAAAACCACTGTCCTCAATAGTGGAAACTGATACAAGACTCTTCTTCAGCCCAGGGACTTACAAGACATCCCTCGGTGTCATGGCCTCCATGGACTCTCAAATCTGACAGTCTCGTGCCCAACTGCATTCACCATTGTATCACCACCCAACACCAACTCCAGATCCAAGCTTGTCTCAATCATCTCGATGAACACATCACGAACTCCTGTCATATGGCTCGAAGCCCCACTGGCAATATACCACATGGAAGGAGTGGTTGACACACTCAATGAATGCCCAACTATCATGGAATGCTATGTCTGGTCCTCAATATCACTACTGGTGATAGACGATGCTCTCTCTATACAACCACCAGTAAAGAGAGAAAACTTTCTCGCAAATCTTGTAGCATACTCATCGATCTTCATTGCTGCTGTTGTCTGTTGTTTCTTCTTCTTGTTGTTTGGACACTGCCCAGCATAGTGCCCAAACTTCTGACAGACAAAGCTTTTCACTTTGCTCATATCTTTCCTCTGCTCATATGTGTGTTGCTTGGTACCACCCTTGGGACCCTTTTTGGAATTCTTCTTCTTTCCCTTCGCTGCTAAAGCCACATTCTCCTCTTCATCTTTGCTGTGAGATGTACTGCCTTGTACATATCATGTGCGGATATCCTCCTGTATGAAATTGCCCCAAAGACGATCCCATGTAGGCATGTGCTCACGAGCAACAACAGATTCTACAAAGACAGCCCATGGCTTTGTCACACCATTCAGAATTGTGCGAACCAACTTAGCATCCAATACTCTCTTCCCCACCGCTCCAAGTTCTTCTCGAACCTATGCAATCCTAGTAAGGTAAGAAACCATGTTCTCCCCCTTCTTCATCCGAGTACTTATTAGCTTCTCCCTTGCCAGCATTTTCAATTTTCATTAGAGCTCTCGTATAAGTTGGTCAAAGTTGTTCACATCTGATGAGCATAATCTTTCCCAGATATATGTGGTATAACATGGTCTTTTATGGCATCAAGTATGATTATTTTTGCTTTCACATCTGATGAGCATAATCTTTCCCAGATATATGTGGTATCACATGGTATTTTATGGCATCAAGTATGATTATTTTTGCTTTAATGTCTTGTTTGTCAAATACGGCCTTATCAATTTCAATTGTAGTAAATGTGACTGGATGAGCAATAGCATTGTTCATTATGTCCCATAGTTCATTCTCCTACAGTATCAACACTATTCTAGCCTTCCATGTGCTAAAATTAACTACCCCATCCAACCTGTCTTCTAGCCTAAGGATGGCAGTCATCACTGTAAATCAGTCCAAGAACCTGTTTCTTCACAAAACCATGTTTTCCCTTATTTCTCCATGTCTGGAATTTCTTTCTAAGTTTTATTTTCAGCCCTTAAATTCAGCTCTGATACCATGAAAATTTTAGAACCCCAACCCAGTTTCAAGTTTAGGTTCACTGCATGTAGTTTAATGCCCAAACCCCAGCATGCATAATCATACTATAATTAAAAAAATAATTACTTATGTTTGAAACACATGGAATTCTTTCAACATAAACAACTCAGAAATTTAAATGGCAGCCTACATTTCCACACTCAGAAAATTATAACAGCAACACACATGAAATTTAGAATCAGTATTTTTGACCAATCGGTCCAAGATAAAACCCCTAAGGGAATACCTGTTTTCAGAGAGAATTTTATTTCTTCAAGCAAAAATTCAAATTACAACAGCAGTACTTATCTCCTTGTTTCTACCTCAAAACACGTGCCAAAATCACTCTGAAACTGTTGTATGGTCTGACAAATCAGCACCTTGCTTTTTGTGTCTGGCCCACACGTGTGAACTGTACCAGCAATTTCTCCTTGATTTATATGCCTGAAATTCTCAAAACTTGTGCATTATTTTCAACCTATACGGCCTGTTGTATGGACAGCATTAAATGATGTACCCTCCTCAAAATTTGTGCTAGTTATTCACCTCAAAAACTGTGCCAGATCTGAGTTTTACAGCATGCAGTAAATGCATTGTACGACCTACAATAAACACACTAGTAACTTCAGAAAATCTTTTTGAAATTCATGCCCAGAATTGATGGTTGTACGGTCTACATTAATTGCACAGATTTGCCTTGGAAAATGTGCCCACTTAAAAATTCATCGTTTTCATTTTCTCTCTCTCAAGAAAAACCCTCTTCTTCACAAATCGATTTCTCTTGCTCTCGATAATATCGCCAAACATCGGGCGATATTTTCGGCAATTTTTTGGGCGATATCAACGGTGAAAAATAGCGATTTTAACGCGATGTGTTCGAAAAAATCGCAAGCCGATGTTGTTATTCGTGGCCGGGTGAATAAAAGTTAACATTGTATTTTTTTGTGTTATTTCATTTGTTTTTGTGGTTGCCAAGTCCCGACAGGAGCGAGGGTATTGTGAGCAAGGGCTGTGTCGTCCTGTATTGATAGTCGGCGGTGTTCAAAGTTCCGGCTTCCACCATTGAGCGGCGACTGTGTGCGAGGCTGCGCGCAAGGGAGAGTTGGGTGACGGGTCTGCAGAGTCCAGACTCCAAACAGCGACGGTGTGAACACTGAGCAAGGAACAGCAGGGTCACGAGTGCACTGTGTTGTAGGGTTATCCAGAATCCAGATTCCGTGGAGGGAGAGCAGGGTGCACTGTGCAGGGTTATAACTTATCCGATTCCATTGATTCAGACTTCAGAAGCAGCCAACAGGTATGTAGACAGTAGTATGTAGAATTTTTAATTTTTTTAATTTTTAATTTTTAATAGACAGTAGTATGTAAAATTTTTAATTTTTTTTAAACTTCAAAAAATTAAACTTTAAAAATTAAAATTTTGAAGTTTAAAAATTAAGTTTTAATTATTAATAAGTTAAAAATTAAATTTTTGAAGTTTAAAAATTAAGTTTTAATTATTAATAGGTTAATAACTTAATAACACTGTTTAAATTTATGCTAACATTTGAATAATTTTGAAATTCAGTCTGCACACAGGCAGACTTACACACAGTGTTCCAAGTTCCAACCTAACAGAACAGTCAAAGAATGCATCCCGTGAACTAAAAAGGGGTTAATAACTAGTAGATACTAGAGAATAGGTTGTGGAAACTTGATAGAAGAGGGATCAAAAGAGGATTTCTAATCTCAAACCCTGCAAACAAGTTCTTACAACAGAAGAGAATAACTTTAAATTTTAAAATTTTAAAACTATTGAAAATTTTAAATGTTTAAAACTGTTTAAAATTTTCAATTTTTTAAATGGTTTAAAATTTAAAATTTAAAATTACTAAATAATAAGATTAGATTAAAACTTTAGAATCTAGATTACTAAAGATTTCTTTAAAGTTTAGAGCCCTAGGATTAGTAATTAATTTGAGTTTGTAGTTTGCAATCCTTATTTGTCTGATTTGCAATTTTTTTCAATAAAAATATGCTTAAAAATGTTTTTTTTTATGTTGCAGGTTTCAAACTAAATTCCAAAATTCATATTACAAAGTTGCAAGCATGCCAAAGAGTTTGGATCCATTCTGGGAGTATGCAGAGCCGGTTGATCCAAATAATCGACAAAAGCTTAAATGCAATATGTGTGGGAAGGAGATGACGGGGGGGATAAGTAGGCTCAAATACCACCTCGCACAACTTGCAGGGCATGAGGTGGATATTTGTAAAAACTCCACTCCTAAAATAGTCTATAAAGCCAAACTTGCAATTGAAGGGATTGGCAAGAGGAAAGATGAAAGGAAAGCTTTGAGGCAGGAACTTGGAATGAGAGCAGCATTAGGATCCGGGACAGCCGGGCACACTTTAGGGGGAGTGGGGAGTGAGACCTTATCCTCATCTTCCGTCATGCCTTCAACGACACATTCTATTTCTCACTTTTTGTCGAGATCTGGTCCTGGTGCACAACCAAGTATAAAGTCAATGTACAAGATAAAAGAGAAAAAGGAAGCAGATAAACGTGTGGGTCGATGTCTTTTGTGGAGTGATATTCCATTCCACTTTGCGAGGAACCCATTCTATGTGCCTATGTTCGAAGCTGTTGCTGTTGTTGGGCCGGGGTATAAGCCCCCCAATTATGAGGAGTTGAGAGGGCCCATCCTTGATGATGAAAAATTCGATTGCACTGCTAGGTTGGAGAAGCTTCGACGTTCATGGGAGGCCACAGGATGCACCGTGATGTCAGATGGTTGTTGTGATAAGAAGGGTAGGACCCTTCTCAACTTCTTGGTTCATTGTCCTCGAGGCATAATGTTTATAAAATCCGTGGATGCATCTGCACAGGTCAAAGATGCAACATTACTATGTCAGTTGTTGGATGAGTTCATCCAAGAGATAGGTCCGCAGCATGTTGTCCAAGTAGTAACGGACAATACTGCAAATTATGTGGCAGCCGGTAGGATGCTTACGGACAGGCATCCAACTTTGTTTTGGACACTTGTGCAGCACATTGTATTGACTTGATCTTAGAGGATATGGGGAAGATCCAGTTTATCAAGGATGTCATTCATTCAGCAAGAAGCATCACCAAATTTATATACAATCATGCTTCTGTGCTTAGCTTGATGAGGAAGTTCACTCATGATAGGGAGTTGGTCCGTCCTGCCATCACTCGATTTGCCACTTGTTTCATCTCTCTTCAGTCTCTCCTTACTTCTATGTGGGACTTGCAGACTATGTTCCTTTCAGCTGAGTGGCGTGCTTTATCAATTAGCACTAAACCGAAGGGACATGACATATTCAGGCTAGTGTCATGCCAGGAGAGCATTTGGGATGGGGTGAAGGAGGTGTGTACTATATGTGAACCTTTGGTAAGGGTTCTACGCTTGGTTGATGGAGACAAGCCCGCAATGGGCTACTTGTATGAGGC
>LPNX010973037.1:622583-705047 GCA_001517045.1 Pseudotsuga menziesii
GGCTATTATGAGGACAAGGAGGAAGAGGGGCAAGCGAAACAACAATTGATATGGAAGGTGATTGATCAGCGATGGAACAAAACACTTCATCGCCCCATTCATGCTGCAGGCCTATTCCTCAACCCCGCATTCTCTTACTCATGTGGCTTCGACTTTGATGCAGAGGTAATGGATGGGTTCTTGGAGTGTGTCTAGAGGATGGTGCCAAGTGCAACTGACCATTCAGAGATTTCCAAAGAGTTGGAGGTCTTTAGGAGGGCCATGGGAACATTTGGCTTTGATATGGCTATTAATGACAGGAAGAGCATAATGCCAAGTAAGTTTCACCTTGTTTCAAAATTTAATTTCATTACTTTGTTTGTTTTATATTTCAAATTTTCAATGTCTTCTCTTATGTTTCTCCAATTCATTGTAGATACTTGGTGGGAAACCTATGGCAAACGAGTACCCCATCTCCAAAAGCTTGTTGTTCGGATCCTAAGCCAAACATGTAGTTCCTCTGGTTGTGAGCGCAACTAGAGTGTATTTGAAAAGATACACACCAAGAAGCGCAACAAGTTTGAGAATTTGAAATTAAATTCTGAATTCATTATAACTTGTAATTTATGTCATATGGGTAATTTATGTATTCTAATTTCTAAATTCTAATTGGATAAATTTATGGTAATCATACAGGTTGGATACCCAACGCCCGAATGATCTAGTGTACGTCTCCTACAATCTCAGGTTGTGGATGAAGCAGCTTGAGAAAAAACCTGAGGTGAAGGCCATTTCATTGGATCACATTGACACCACTGCTACATGGAGACCGGAGATTGAGGAACCTATTATGGAGGAAGCCCCTGATTAATTAGAGGATGATACACAGGACATGGAGACTAAGACATGAGACGAAGAGTGGTTAGACGCATCTGAGATTGTCCCGTCACTGGAGCCACCAGCCACACAGCCACCAATTGCAGAGCCACCAGCCACACAGCCATCGATTGCACAGACACCAGTTTCTGTTTCACAGACACAGTCTCAGTCAGAGGGAGCTAGATATATTGGAAGTGGTAGCAATAGTGGTGGTAGAGGACTTGATGAGGGTCCAGTACCTCATCATTCTTCTAGTTCTTCTAGAGTACATCAGTTTCCAGGCACTTCTAGAGGACAAGGAAGTCCACGACGACCCCCACGAGCACCTGGGATTTCTAGCTCTAGAGGCAGAGCCATTACTAGAGCGATTACCTTTGCCCGTAAAAGGGGTAGAGGGAATCCATAGTTTACTTTATTTGGTTGATTTCATTGCATATGAGATACATATTACATATTTCATAAAACATTGACTGTATTTTTTTGGTGATTCATGAGTCGGGGACTCAAGATCCAAGACACGATTCATTTTTTATGTGTGATGTATCACTAGACCTCTTATACATCTTATATATCGGTTTTATTTCCATATTCATGTAGCAATGTGTTTATTTGATGTTTTTGTTGCTTTAGATGTTTAGAAAATTGAAAAAAAAAATTGTATTTTTTTACATTGCCGATATATTGCCGATGTTTGCCGACATTTTCGCCGATAAACCCGATAATATCTTTTTGGACCCTCGACGATATATTCGCCGACACGATATTTGTAACATTGCTCCAAATCACTTGGGTAACAATGAATTGATCTCAGTGCCTTTCCCTACCTTTTTGTTTGAGTAACCACCATCTCAAAATCAATGGCCCATATTAAAACATGACTAGATGAGATCCAGGGCTCGAGTTAAGTCTCACTTTTCTCATTAAAAGCATTTAATTCACTTAATAATAAATGAGACATTTAATACTCACCCACTTTTTTTAATTCTCGTAAAGTCACATTTAAAATATATAATAACTCAAACTCACTTTTAAAGTCACTTTATAAAATAAAGTCATTCTCACTTTAAAAATATTGGAGACAACAACTTTTAAGTGTTCATGTCCACCCCAAGGCATCACAAGGTGAACAAACACTTCCTTGGTAATTTTCAACAGGGTGGATCTTGCACCACCGAAAGCAAACGAAGGTGGAAGAGGATTTGCCAAAACCTCTAACAAAAAACCTTAACCCCAACAGCATCCAATCAAAAAATCAAATAAAAATCATATATGATCAAATGAGGCATTGCCCCTCCTTTTATCTTCCTCTGGAGCTCCATACCATGGTCAATACCATGGAACACCCAATACCATCTAAAATGCTATTAGTCACTTTTAGAAATAAAACACCTTTTCTAGCTAAGTGACATCAATAGTGACTCCCTTATTTCACTGACCATAGCCTATGGAAGTCAAACAGGCTATTAAGTCAGCACGTCGTGATCAAGCAGAAGGGGACATCACAGCGGGATATTTCATGGCAGTTTAGAGGTCTCCATTGTTAATTTGCTCGGCAAGAAGAGTAATGCTAACCAGTTTGGAAGCCAACAATTAGTGCCTGGTGCACTTCGGCTCTCTCCAGTGTTTGAACAAGTTAAGTTCTATTCCTTCACTGTGTTAGTATTCCCGGGCTTGAACTGTGCGGTCGGGTTGCTGCATTCAACGCTGGAAACTGTAGAAGAATCGCTAGCCTGTGAAGGATGGGAGTATGGTATATTTTGGTGGCAGTCTTTTCTTTGTGGTGGTGCAGCAGTGACTAGGCTTTGTTTGGAAGCTCTTTCCGTCCAACGGCAGAGCTTTCAGGTCTCTATGACCTCCCCGAATCCCGACCCCTCCAATGGAGAAGGGATATGGGAGATTAGGCGCATACTCAGGCACATGAATAGTCAACTTGATGGTTTGCATGAAGCAATAGACTATCTCAGTCAGGATCTGGAACAGCATGAGTAAGCTAAAAGTGTCGGAAAACAGTGTTAAGGAGCAGGGTGAGAAGATTGACAAATTGACCACTGATACATAGATGCATTACCATATTAGCCTTGGGTTTGCACATGGTTCTCAATCGATTGCAGGTCAGCCTTTGGTATCTTCAGGTTCAAATCACATGGAGGAGGAAACTGTACAACAAACAGCTATGGCTGTCATTGAGCAGCCATCACCTCAGAAAGGACTTAGGCTAGATCAGGAACATCAATACATGGAGGAAGGCCATAGTGGCCATCGTTTCAATTAGCTTTTCTTTTATGTCTTTTACATGTATACTGCTGTTAGGAGAGTTCACAAGACATTATCGTCATGGACTTTGCAGATATGTAATTTTTTGGACAGTTTTAGTACTACCTGTGGAAGAATTTGCTGTGTATGCTCAGTATATACAAGTAGTTTTGAACAAACAGTGATCTGACTGTAATTTTTTGGTTGTCTGGACTTCCACAGCCTTTTTATAATATAATTATCTTAATATATACCCATTCTCGATAAGGAAAAAAAAAGATTGCTATCAGAATACTATCAGAATAACATAACCTGCTAAGTTCATCCTGTTATAACTTATAATCTGCTGTACAAAATTAGAATCCGTCAGTGCCATTAGGATCATAGCAGCAGCTTATAACAGAATTCATATAAGAATTTAGCTATAAAAACTGATTTCAAAATAGGCCCATAACATATGTACTTACATGTCGAAGGAAAAACACTTGTGAAATGGCAGTGGATAAAAGTAAAACTCAAGTTAATCCTAGGATATTAACAATGAATGTTTTCAAAATTCTGACAATAGACAAAATATAAATTTGAAAACTCCAACTTACATTTTACTCTCACTACCTTGACTTTTATCATTTATGATATGCCTGGCATTCGTAACCTGTATTATTTCACTAACCATTGCCATTTTCACTAAGCAGCTCCATCGCATTAATTTTAAAGTTTTAACCATCATCATATGTCATGAGTCATAGTAGTTCCTTCACTTGTTTTCCCGGTGCTCTATTATTTAAATCATTTAAAGTTTAAGCATGCTTTTCTAACTGAAACTATACTTATTATCAACATTAAAGAAACAGGACTCTTTGGTAGAAACCGTTGGAGAAGTGATAATCGAAGAAAAAATATCATTTCACTCCGAGGAGTCCCTCCGATCTCAGACAATCGTTAATAGCTTATTTCCCAACTCCACCTATTCTGAAATAAAAAACAAGAATACATAATAAAAGAGGGACGCCTTACCATACAGATGATTCGCTAGACTTTCTGTGCTCACATAATCTGATAAAATAAGCTTCTCATGCTCCCTTGGTCCCCAATAGTAACCCCTCAAAGAGACTAGATTCGGATGTCTTATGTTCCCAAATTTCTTTGCTTCCCTTGCAAATTCCTTTTTGTGTTTTGCCAAACCTTCCCTCAACCACTTCACTGTCAAAACATGCCCATTGTCTAATGTCGCTTTATAAGAGGTTCCGTGACTGCTTCTCCCCAAAACCTCAGCAGGTGCACGCGACAACTCCTCAGCCGTGAATGATAGTGTGTCATCCAGAAAGAAAAGATCCCCAGCCAACCGATCAGGTGATCTGACGTTCAAAATAACAGGGTGCTCTGTAGTGAATGATTCTTCAGACTGTGGTGATGAGAAGTAACTATTTGAACCAGGCGAAGACCGTCTCTTATTCACTGAGGAAGAAATATCTACAGTACTTGCTTTTGAAGAATCTAGACCTTTGGCTTTCAAATCAGGTACCTCCTTTGCTGCAGCATCAGTGGTGAAGACGTTTGGTGGAACAATAGAAGTTCTCTTTTCAGGAGCTAGCAAATGTTCTGCAGAAAAGCTCAAGGGACGTGAAGGATCCACGTCTTTATGAAATCCAAAGTAACCAGCACCAGAGGCTTTTCCTCTATCTATATCTCTTATATCTCTTGAAACAATTTTGTCATCAAAGCCAGTACGTCTGCCAAACTGTTGAAATTTTGGATTTCTTCGGTAATATAAGAACAGAGCAAGGCCAACAAGTAGAGCAGCTGCAGCAGTGCAGATTCCAATTATAACTGCTTTAACATCTGACCTAAGGCCCCTGCCATGCCTCTCAATGGTACCAGGTCCATTGTTAGATGATGATCGAACTTGAGGAAAAATCAAACCAGCATTTCCTGGATAAAATGAAGAATAAGGGAACTTTCTCAAGTTTCGAGGGACATAACCTGACAAGTCATTGTAAGATACATTAAATACTTTTAAGCTGGCAGGAAGGTTACCGGGTATTTTCCCGATTAGTTGGTTCTGAGAAAGATCAAGGTTGACCAAGGAAAAAAGTTTACTGATTTCACTTGGTATGCTTCCTGACAATTGATTTCCACCAAGATTCAATATCTTGAGGCTATCGATTGCACCAACTTGTGGAGGAATAGAACCATTCAAATGGTTGTTGGAAAGATCTAATGATTCCAGGAATGAATATTTTGTCATTAGCGATGAAGCAGGGCTGACTGGTAGAATGTCCAGCAAGGGTATACCCCCTGTGAAATTATTGCTAGATAAGTGCAAATGTTCCAAGGTAGGCAATGTAAAAAGGCTGGTTAAGAGAGACTCGTTTAGCTTGTTGAAGCTAAGGTCAATAACATTAATCTTGGGATACATTCCCAATACAGGTGGGAGGGATCCCACTAAGTAATTGTGGGATAAATTTAGATAGGTCAACCTTAAAAACTGAGAAGTATCATTTGGCAGGGATCCCGTAAATAAATTCTGGCTCAAATCAAGAACTTCCATATCATTGCCCCATGTTCGCATCATGGACAAATCCCCAGATAAATTGTTATCACTCAAATCCACTACCGCGCATATTCCAAATTTTGTTGGCAATGTACCAGATAGTGCATTTGAAGAAAGGTTGAGCACTTTAAGAGTTGTTGATGCAATCTTGCTTACATTGCCTGCAATATAAAAGAAAAATTAAAAAAATGAGCTAATAATTTAGAGAGAAAACAATCCAGATTTCTGGATACTACACAACCTATTTGACTCCTTTAAAAGTCAAATTACAATGAAAAATTAACGTAATAAATGGAGTAACCACTATCTAATCATTCGGCATTTAAAGTTACATTATAATTTATATGCAATCACGACAGTAAGTCGCAAATAGTTGGCACTGCTGACAAGAAGCAAAGTAGCTTTGCTTTGAAGTGCAGTTTTCTTTACAGTTCAGTAATGCAATGGATAATGACAAATTACAGATAAAGAAAACTATTATATAATCCAGCTCCAATAATTCATGGAAACTCAAAGAAAACTATTATATAATCCATCTCTAATAATTCATGGAAACTCAAAGGAAACTATTATAAAATCTAGCTCTCTCATCATTCATGGATACTCAGGTTTTCTGTCACTTATTATATCACCTATGGTAATAAGATCCATGTTGGGTAAGCCCCAAGGGTTAGCTCAAGCGGTCATGAACCAGATGTGATATCTCTTCTTCTAAAGTTGGGGAAGTTACAAGTTCAACTCTCTCGATCCCCTCTGGGTTAGGTTCCGTAATCAGGACCAGCAGTTTACCCCATTTACCATCCATGGATCATGGAAACAGGAGAAGCACTCGGAGGGTTTTCCACAATGCGTATTCCATCCATCGAGAGAAAAAAAGACTTATGTAATGCAATTTGACTTCATCAGAATTGGACAAATGACCACTTCAGGATAAATTACAAATACAACCAATTAACTAACACAACACCACATTCTCAAGCAATAATAAGGATTTCTGATTTGATAAAAAGGAACATCAATATCTAACAAAATCCCAAACCATACACGTTCCAGATTTGATAACAAATAAAGTTACTTGATTGCACCGAGAGTAGCAAGGTACTCTACAGCCCAGCAAGGGGGAGATGTCACATACATGCGTCCATACGTGACAACAGCAACAAAATAATTAATTGCACCCTGCACCAAGTGGCAAGGTGCTCTACAGCCTAGCATGGGGGAGATGTTGTCGCATACATACACGACAACAAAAATAAAATTAAATAAAGCTATTCGATAGCATATGTTAGCTCGACTTTAAATTTTACATAAAAGCTAAATAAAATTAAAACCAGCATAAGATCCATCTTAAACCCAGATCTATGAAGCACCTAGAGGGATCAAATTTCTCTAGCCGTAATTTTTTTATCATTTAATTCCATGTGATAAAAACAAATTACACCTCGAGAAATTTGATTACTCTTAATGCTTGATAGATCCAGGCTTAAGATGGATCTATGCTGATTTTAACTGAATGACTTCTAAAAAGTTAAAAGTACTGTACATTGAAATACATACAAGAACAGATAAGAAAAACAAACAAGAATAAACAAAAACTATTGTAAATCCAGCTCCCTAAAATGAAATTGACTAATGATAGATAAATATTAAATAGTAAATACCCACATGAAGCTACCACAGGTCAAACACTATGTTGTCAACAAATAGAGTAATTCATTAAATAATTACATAGATATAACAATATTATAGCCTGAGTGAGATTAAGGGTTAAAAACATGTGTTTCCTTTTAGGAGGTCATAGGTTCAAATCCGGAGAGCGTAGGGTATTACATAGATATAACAATATTATAGCCTGAGTGAGATTAAGGGTTAAAAACATGTGTTTCCTTTTAGGAGGTCATAGGTTCAAATCCGGAGAGCGTAGGGTATGTTCACCTAAGTAGAATTTAGCAATCAAATCACTGCAAGGAGTGGATCCCTTGTCCCAAAAATAAGGGATCTCATACACCAATTTGATGTCTGGTTTGACTGTGACGTTAAAATTATTATTATTATTATTATAAAGACCAACAAAAGTAATCCCAGCAGTCCTGTAAACTGAGGCTCCAATGTACATACATACTCCAGCCATGTTTCAGCAATGTTTGCATGGAATATGACCAACTTCATCTGCGGTGTTGTTTAAATTAAGATAAAGTTTACTCAATTCACATTTAAGAGGAATCGATATAAATTATAACGAGACAACATCTGTATGCGTCTAGACTATAAATTATGATAAGAATAATGAGACAACAATTTATGTCTACTCTAGGACCTGCTCTAACGGGCTTTTTTTAATTTATGTCTACCCTCTCCCTAAGAGCTCGGATCTGATTTCATTTTAGAAAGGGGGTGACTTGGAACATGCCATGTGTCACCAGGACCATGTAGAATTTAATCACCAGGGTCGGAGCAGCAAACTCCCAAGACATGTGAGAAAGTGGATACCCAATAACTATGGACTCGCACTTGCGAGTTCTGTATGTTGGAACCTTAGTCAGAAGATCATTTCATCTTTCAATGCCCTATCTTTATCTTTATGAAATCCATGGTTGCTATAACTCTTTATGCAAATACTCTCAATACTCCTTAAGGATTTTCATACAATACAAGGACCAGAAAGATTTCCATACAATACAAGGACCAGACATATATCGCCATACTCCTCTATGAGATGCTTCACCTCCAGCAGATAAGTCTCTAAGGCAGATTCATCTGCACTGCTAATCACAAGAGGCATCAAGAGCAAAACTCCAATATCAGACCAGCCAGGAAGCATAGACCTCAATACACAACCAATGGATGGCAAGAATTGCATTACACAATTCTTCTTGGGCTTGGCTGTCAGAAGAGGTAACAGTTGACAGCTGTGTTGATATTGAGTTTCTTCATTGTCCTTCGAACCCTCGTTCATTTTGTCCTTTGGGCTCTCCAGGGTTCGATGGTATCTGTTTCAGCACTCTCTTGTACTCTTTTATTTCTTTTGCAATTCTCACTGAGATAATTTAATTCCCAATTCTTTTCACCATTTAATTGAGCTTCGCTGTGCTTTTTCATCTTTGTACTTTTTATTTTGTGGCTACCAGTGGACTTCGATATTTATAGTAAAATTAAAATTACACGTCCAACTTGAGTTTACCATTTCAAAACTCAAAAACACTGTATTATGTCAAGCACTCTGTGAAGATTCACTGAGAAAATTTTATTACAGATTATTTTCACCATTTAATTGAGCTTCCCGGTGCTTTTTCTTCTTTGTATTTTTTATTTTGTGGCCACCAATGGACTTTGATATTTGAAAAAAATTAAAATTACAAGTCCAACTTGAGTTTACCATTTCAAAATTCAAATTACAATAGAATATGTCAAGCACTTAGTTAAAAGATAAGTAACTATAAATTTGACTAAATTCTTGAGCTATTTTCCTTTTTCCAAGTATAATGCAGCTAATGACTTGATTCAAAAATTATGCAGTGAAAATATACCTGGAGATACAGGTCTATGTGAGGCTGCTCTAAGCCAATAATACAAATAATACAAGCAAAATCCAAAACATAGATGCACAAAGACAGTACCCGAAAGATTGTTGCGGCTGAGATCCAGTTCACTCAAAACCGAAGAATCTTCTACAAAAAGCGCATCAGGTAAAGGTCCAGAAAACCCGTTATTGCTAAGGCGCAAGATCTCGAGGCTGTAAACGAAGTTGAAAGACGGAAGCTGTCCCGATAGCCGATTGTTGCTAATATCAAGAACCTTTAAATTTTCAAAAGGAATTGCGCCGTCATAAGCCAAGCTTCCGTTGAGCTGATTGCTGCTGAGATTGAGATACTGAAGCGAGTATCTAAGGCCAGACACAATTGGCAACATAGAAGGCAAGGATCCAGAAAACTTGTTGTTGCTAAAATCAATGTACTCCGCAGACTGCAACAGCATGAGCCCACTGTCAATGGAACCAATAAGCCTATTCGAATGCAAATCGAGCTGGCGCAGCTCTCGAAGCTTCTCGAAACCCTTGGGGATTATGTCGGTCAGATTGTTTGATGACAGGTTCAGGTAAATCAGGCGTTGCAGGGCAATCAGGGCACTGGGAATTCGTCCATAGAAATAATTGTTCGAAACATCGAAATACTGAAGCGAAGTCATTGAGCTCAGCTCGGCCGTGAGCTTGCCCGAGAACGAATTATTGGCCAGCGATAAATTTGCCAGCATTTTCAGCTGACTTAGAGATCTGAGCTTGATGTCCCCTACGAGATTAAGGTTATCGAGATTTATACCCGTAACAATATTGCCGGAGCACTGGATCCCGTGCCACGTAGTGGGGCAGCCATTGGAGTCGAGCGAGGTTTGATTCCAGGAGCCGAGCACAAGCCCCAGCGGGTCCTTCTGGATGCCTTTCTTGAACTCAAGAAGCGCTAGAGCGTCCTTGGATGGCTGCTGCTGCGAAGCAGCTAACGGACCGCCGCCAAGGCCCAACAGAAATATCACTGTAACCAATGTAATAGGCGGGAGCTGCTGCATTCTTCTCAGGTCTGCCATGTGAGCTGGTGGCACTCTAAAGCTTTAAAAATTTAAATCGAGGCTAATCTGTTACGACTGAATGGCGTAGGAAACCCTAATGTGCAATGTAGCTTCGCCTAGGCGGGCATTGGATCGGCGCATAATGGACGCTGCAGAACTCGAACCCGCTACCATGTCAGCGTGGTTTTCAACAGGCCAGGGTTTTTCTTCCATCATTTTCTGTGCAATGCGTCACCGACCATGTTCGATACAATTATACAGTAGGTAATCCATAAAAGACTATAACACAGCGCATTTTCGCTATATATTTTGCACGACCGTCGGTGAGCTGAGATTGCGCCGTTAAAATCCTCCGACGGAACAAAGAAATGCATAAACGCGTTGAGGAAGAGTTTTTGTCACCCCCAGTTTCGATCCCACGACCGCGCGCTCACTCGTTTGCGAGTTCCCAGCATGGCAAGGGTGGATGACAGAGCTGTGTACAAACATTGCGGGCCATTTGCAATTTTTTTATAAATGGCAGCTCGCGCACATGGATAGGAAAAGCGCACTTTGCTGTGTAATTATTGAATTCGATAGTGGATTTGTACGAACCGGCAATTAGGTTAAGACTATGATGTAAAAATTAATAATAAAAAAATATTAAATTACAAATATGATGAAAAATTAATAAAATATTAAAATTGTGGAGTCATTGATAAAAAGCGAGCGTTGTGTTACGATTATCTTCGTGGTGTAGATGGGTTAATTGAGACATTTAAATAATAAAAAAATTGGTTAAAGAAAGTAATTTTACAGGTTTTTTTTAATCTATAATAAAAAAGAGGAGAGTGTGTTTGTTTTTTAAAGTTGGTTTCTTTTTATGATGAAATCGTTATAATGTGCAATAATTTGTAAAGGAGAATAAGAACATTTAATATATTTATGTATGTATTATATAAGAAATTAATTTAAGTGAATATTAGTATATTTTGTCTTAGTATTTTATATGAACTGTGATAGTTTATTGTATTTATGGAAAGCATTTTTAACTAAAAACAATTGAGGGAACCAAATTTTAAGATATGTATATGTTATTGTTTCAAGGTAGCCTTTAAGATTGGGAGTAAGCTTTTTACCCGACCATTTGCACACGACCTGGCTATGCATTGCTGGTCATCCGATCAGTGCAAATGGTCGGGTAGAAAGTTTACTCCTTAAGATTGTATAGATAGAAATCATAAGGTAGAGATGACTTATTGAGAATGACATATAATTTTTGTTTTCTTTTTTAATGTCATTATCATAGTGAAGAGGAATACTCTCACATCAAATAATAGAATTTAATAGCTTTTGATTAGTTATATGTAAATGGTTGGTTCAAGTCATTTCTTGCCTATGCTCCTCTATCTAGATATGGAAACTTTAAAAACACTTAATATACTTATGTATGCATTATATGGAAAATTGATTTAAGTGAACGTTAGTATACTTTATCTTAGTATTTTACATGAACTGTCACAGTCCATTGTACTCATGGAAATCATTTTTAACTGAAAAAATTGGAGGGAACAAAATCTTAAGATAGGCAGATGTCATTGTTTCAAGGTGGCCTCTAAGATTGTATAGATAGCAACCATAAGGTAGAGATGACCTATTTAGAATGACAAAGAATTTTGTTTTTCTTTTTAATGTCATTATCGTAATGAGGAAGAATACTTTCACATCAAACAATGGAATTTAATAGCTTTTGATTAATTATATGTAAATGGTTGCCTCAAGTCATTGCTTTCATATGCTCCTCTATCTAGATATGAAAACATTAGTGAGAAAATCTATTGGAGTTTAATTATAATAATGCATCACAAATAATTAATTAATATTGACATTTTTATAGTTGCATAGAGAAAAGCAATGTGTGTGGAATACTCCCAAATGGGGTGATAAAGAGGCAATTGTCAGCAATTGTTGTACTAAAGATAGATGGCAATGGTGTCATCATTGGACTTAAGGTACCTTTGTATGATATAGAAGCGGGTCCAAAAATCATTGTTAAGCAAGGGGATTTGAGTTTTTCCCATGACTATTCCTTGTGGCAAGAGACCTTTTAAGGATTAATGAGGGTTGATACCATTGTGGGATGCAAGTTCTAACTAATTTATCTTCGAGGTATGTTGGAAGACGAGGCACAATTTGAGTGAGAGAGAAGAAGGATGATGCATAAATGTCTGGTGTTCTTACAAGGTGAAAAAATGGAATATGTTCCACCCCATTTGGAGTTCGAGGCTCTAAAGGAGAATATTGGAGAAGAAGGTAACAAGATATGGAGCAAGCCACCAAAAGTGCATAAGGGGGGGAAGGGGAATGACAAACCTCCTAGTTTCAAAACCATGCAAGTGAAAATTGTGGACATTCATCAAGGTTACCAATGTTGTCTTTCAAAGAACACCAAGAAACTAGTGGAGCTTGTAAAAGCTAGCATTAGGCATGAGTGAGCTCAAACCTTAAACAAAGTGGTATATGAGTGAGTAAGAAGGGTCATACCTAATAAGGGCGTTCAAGAGATAGATATTCCAAATATATCGAGATAGTTTACCTATAATAGAATGTTAAATAAATTATAACATTATAAAGCAAGAAGTTAATCATGTTCTAGACAAGTTGGAACAAATGAAAAAGTAAATACAGTGACTTCATAAATGTAATCCTCACTTTGAAAGAGAAGGAAAATGAAGATGAAGACAGTGTTGAAAAGGATCCCTAAACATTGTAGCTACAGGAATGTAGGTCAAAATCCCTTCCAACCCCATCAACTTGGACATTCCAACCTATGAATGATCTCCAAAGCTATTCTATTTCCTTTGCATATATGAAGATTATTGCTTTAATTCTATGTTTTTTTGGCTTACACACCAACTATTGTACAAACTACTTATAATATTAGTTTATGGTTATGGGCATTATTAGTTTTTCAAAGTTCAATGGCCTTTAGCCCAATTTGTTTTAAGAACTATGGTATATTTTTAATAGACCTCAATACTAGTGAACAAGTCCTTTATTTTGGGGGCTCACCCATTCTTGAAATGTACTATTTCAAGGTATATTGATACAATAGTTTATAACTTACACAAAAAACATGCCATTGCACACTTTGGGTAAAAGAGATGTGCCATGTACGTGGGTAAAGTTGTATTATTGAAATAATTTGTGACACACAAAAAACATGCACATTTTACACGATAAAAGAGATGTATGATGTTTATGGGTAAAGTTATTGTACAAAAGGTAAGCTTTGATATATATATATATATATATATATATATATATATATATATATATAATGAACCAAATTTGCTATGTTTTTTGAAAAAAATCGCTCCAAGAATATTTCTTCTAGCTCTATCGGCTCTCTGCTCGTTTTGGAGCTCTTAATCTTGCTGCTACGGCTGGAACATGGCTCTAGTGGATATTTATCTGTCTTAGATTGGAGCTGGACGAGCTATTGTTGTTTTATTTTGGTGCTCTGGACTGCAGCGAGTCTGTCTCTTGAATTTCATTCCAAGAGCGTTCTCCCTGGTGAATATCGTAGGAGGAAACTTCTTTCTACGCTGGTGAAGTTCCATCTAGGTTTGTCTGCGTTGAGTGCCTTGAGTTCTTGTTCCTCTGTTAGCTTTGGATTTATAGCAGGGCTGCTTATTTTGGTGGATTTAGAGATCTTCTAAGATCATCTTTGTTTTGAGTTCATGGTGGATGGAAGGGGCTTCTCCCCTGTCCCTGACCTCAATTCCTTCAGGAGACTAGCAGCTTCAAGAAGCAAGCGAAAACTCATCCAGAACCAGTAGTCTTTCGTTAAGAAGCTTGACATTATTCCCTCAGTTGTTCTCCCAGTGGATCAAACTTGTCAAACATCACTTAATATTGTTGATCGGGGCCTCATTAGATAGTTCACTAGGCTATGGCCCTCCCCTAAGATAATCGAAGGGTGGGTTCAAAGGGATGGGAAATCTCTCATCTCAAAAGGCATTTGCAGCAATTTGATAGGTAAGGGATATTATATTTTTCTCTTTGAAAACTCAATTGATAGAGATTTAATCTTTAGAAATGAGCCATATTTCTTGGGTCCTCAAGGGCTATACCTGAACAAGTGGACTCCGGACTTTGATCCAAATCAAGATGTCCCTTCTACGGTTCCTGTCTGGGTTAGGTTGCCGCATCTTCCTCTCCATTGTTGGAATTCGGGATCTCTATAAGAAGCTATAGGAAACACTCTAGGGAAATATATTGATGGGGCTGATCGAAGAGATCAATATACCTATGCCATAATTTGTGTTGAAGTGGACTTGGAGGTAGGACTCCCTGAAGCTATTAATTTGATAGTAGCAGATCGGTCTTACGTACAAGAGCTTGACTATGAGCAACTGCCCTTTAAGTGCATATTTTGTCATGATTATGGGCATTTTGCTAGATCTTGCAAGAAAAAAGTTGAGGAAGAAGTTGTTAAAGAAAAAGGAGATCAATGGACTCAAGTTCAAAAAACTAGCTCAGCAAAGCATGGAAATAAAGTTAAGGGACAAAGAGGAGAATTCGGGACAAGTAGCAACTCCTCCGGGCAGAAACAAAAAGAAAATGGAGCAACTATGAAGGAACCATCATCTCAAAACAATTTTGAAGTATTGATCATCCCATAAGAACAAGTGATTTAAGTGCTTAAAGAGGGAGAAGTCCCTCAAACTCAAATTCAAACAAGTGAAGAAGTCAAAGGCCCTGCTAAACCAGATCTCAACACTCCCGTGGAAGGACATTCTCCTACATATGCATAAATGGCAACAACAAAAAAAACCCACGGACAATTTTGGCTCATCTGATGAAGATCCCCTCGAGAGGT
Source organism: Pseudotsuga menziesii (assembly GCA_001517045.1). Classification (NCBI taxonomy): domain Eukaryota; kingdom Viridiplantae; phylum Streptophyta; class Pinopsida; order Pinales; family Pinaceae; genus Pseudotsuga; species Pseudotsuga menziesii. The sequence continues at coordinate 637,673 of LPNX010973037.1, forward strand.
CATCCAAAAAAGGGCGAAAATCTCATAAGACGGTTCAGGAGGAAAAAGCCGAACGTCTTAAGATGCAAGGAAGGCAAGCAACTATAGAGATGTCTATCAGCAGGAACACCTGGGCCAGACCTATAAAAGGAGGCCCTACCCCTTCCGTCAAATAATGAACATCATCTCCTGGAATTGCAGAGGGCTTAGCAATTCTTCAAAAGTTGAAGCTGTTGATGACCTTATAAGAATGGCTTCTCCAAACGTTCTTATGCTCCAAGAGACAAAAAACGGTGAGGATAGTCTTCTTTCCATTAGTTGTAAGAGATGGAAAACAAATGTTGGGAAGGCAGTGAGTGGCAGAGGCACTGCTGGTGGAATTGCCACCTTATGGACAAAAAAAAAATTCTCTGGAAAACTCCCACACTTCGCAGCACTGGATCTTTTCAAATCTTTGACATACTCCAAGTCATAAATTGATTTGCCTTTTTAATCTTTAAGTGTCGGTCAATTCCCAGGAAAAAAGAGACTGTTGGAGCTCGTTGGCATCCTTTCTCGATACTAATTCCTTTTCAAATATAATAATTGTTAGTGACTTAAATATAATATTGAACGCAAAAGAAAAATTGGGTGGTGTTTATGGGAGAGACCCCATCCTGAAATTGGTGGATAATATCATATTATCATGGGAGCTGATCGACTTTAAGCCAAAAAGAGGAAGGTTCACGTGGACAAACAACAGATTGGGAGCAGCTAATATCTTTGCTAGATTAGGTTGTTTTCTGGTGCAGATTTCTATGTTGTTAGATAAAAAAGTCATCTCCTCTAGTAGCTTGCCTAAGATCACCTCAGACCATAAGCCAATTTTGTTGTAGATCGAAGATGAAGAGGACCTTGGCCCCATTCCATTTCGATTCAGTCCATTGTGGAAAGATAGAGATGGATTTATGAGCACTATAACTATAGCTTGGGACCTTCTAGTTGTTGGATCTACAAATTTTGTTTGGGAGAGGAATCTCATAAACATCAAATCTGTGTTAAAGGACTGGGTCAAACTCACTCAAAAAAATCCAATTAGTGAAAGGAAAGAAGCCCTTCAAAAATTGGAGAAAATCCAATTGGAAATGGAAGAAATAGAAATTACTTTTACCTTGCTAGAAAAAAGAGCAAAAATCTCAGTTCAATTCTTTTCAAGCTTTCAAGCAAGAAGTAGGGATGATTTTAAGGAACCCTACTTATTTAAAAGTGTATAAATGTTGGAAAATATTACCAATTCTTAAAACGCCAACTATAAAATGATTGGCGATATTTTTCAAAAAATATTTTAATTTCCNTTTTCAGGTTGAAAAACTTTTACCCCGTCAAAATTGGGCGAAACAGGGCTTCAAAAAATGCAAAATGGCAAATCTTTTTCGGGAGGAAAACAGGGAAAAATAGCTCACTGGGCTAAAATTTGCCCCTAAAATTATCCCTGGCAAGAAGAAGAATACTAGAGATTAAAGTCTCGAAGTATTTAGCTGAAAGATGGAAATTGAAATACCTCCTTCTTCCACAAGCAGAGCAGAATTAGACTTTCTCAAAATCATATATCAAAAATATCCTCTCAGTCTGGTGAAGCGGTAAAAGGAATTTCTCAAATCAATCAATTGGTTGAAGTTCATTTTTAGAACCTATTCAGGGAAGATGGCTCCTCTGATTCATATTTTGCTTCATATTTTTTTGTCCAACATTCCTAGTTTGGTGAGTGAGGAAGAAAATAATGAGCTAATGAAGCCTTTTTCGAAGCAAGAAATTATTGATGTTATTTGGTCCATGGAGCCGAATAAAGCTCCAGGCCCTGATGGTTTCTCCTTTCACTTTTATCGAATTTGCCAGACAGTAATTAGGAAATATTTACTCCGAATGATAAAAGCATTTCAGGTTAAAGCCAAAGTGGGTGGCTGCACAAATTCCACCTTTCTTGCATTAATTCCTAAAGAAGCTAATCCATCTTCCTTTGATAGATTCAGACCTATTTCACCTTGCAATGCTTCTTATAAAATATTTTCTAAACTTTTAGCAAACAGACTTAAACCTTTACTTGAGAAACTGATTTCTCCTCTTCAAGGAGGGTTTGTAAAAGGGAGACATATTATAGACAATGTTATTCAAGTACAGAAAGCTATGCATTCCGGCTTTCATCGGAAGGAGAAGGGCACGCTTATCAAACTTGATATGGCAAATGCCTTTGACAGGGTAAATCATTCCTTTCTTTTCTCAGTACTCCATTCTTTTGGATTTAGCTATGCCTTTTTAAATTAGATAAAAGCTTGCATTAACAAACCTTGGATAGCGCCATTAGTAAATGGAAGACCAACAAACTTCTTTCAAGCTACCAGGGGCCTTTGATAGGGTTGTCCTTTGTCGCCTTTTTTGTACGTTATTATGGTCGATTCTTTAAGTAGGAAGTTAACAGCAGGAAAAAATGATGGTATCATTCTGGGCATAACTTCAGCAGTAAGAGTCGAAGCTATCAAACATGCCCTCTTTGCGCATGACACTTTGCTCTTGGGAGGGGATTCGTTAAAAATGGCAAGAGTTTTCTCATAAAGTATGCATCAATTCTGTATTATCTCAGGGGCTCTCATCAATAACCATAATAGTGTAGTGTTCGGATGGAATGTAGATGAATCAAAAGTTGATTAAATTTCGCAGATCTTGGGCTTTGAAGGATATGCTTCTTGGGACAAGATCAAATATTTGGGTCTACCATTAAATTTGGGACAAAATAACCCTTCTCTTTGGCTGGAAATCATTAGTAATATTAAAACAAAGATTGTTTCTTGGGGTGGTCACTGGCTTACGAAGGCTGGGAAAGTTATTTTGATCAAGTCAGTCCTCTCATCTCTTCTTATTTACCAATCTTCTTTACTCTTGGCACCAAAAGCAATTATGGAACAAATATCAAAACTGATCAAAGACTTCCTTTGGAGAGGTGGGAAAGGAAATCAGAATTGCATGCATCTGGTTAAATGGGAAATAGTAAAAAGACCGGTTCTTGAAGGAGGATTGCAAATTAAAGATCCAGGAATGTCTAATATAACAATGGGAGGCAAATTGTTATGGCAGTTGTTTTCTAATAAAAAGCACCCAGATAGTCATATTTTCTAGAAAAAAATACCTTCATGGAGGAACACTAAGAAATCTTCAAATGGAAAATACCCCCAAAGGCTCCATTATCTGGAATTTATGTAGGAAAGGTCTCGAATTTTTCGTTCAACGCCTTTATTGACTACCAGGCAATGGCAGATAGACCTTTTAGTAGGATGACAAAATTAATGGACACGCTCCATTAAATTCTGATATTTCTATTATTGAGATTAAGAACTGGCTGATGAATAAAGGAATTTATATACTGGCTGATATAACTTCTTGGGATGCCAATGGAAATTGAAACGCATGGTCCCTTTCCACAATGTCAGAACGTGACCTCCCCAACTTCTCTGCTCATAAAAAATCGTTGTTAGACAGGTTGTCTTTTTATGGCTCCAATTCACTGTACTTGCAAAGACACGTGGGGATGGGGATTTTTTGGCTTTTACTCTGTTGCTATCAGTTTCAAACAACTTCAGTTTTCATCGCAGGCATGCTCAATGGGATCTTCTAGCTCCCACAACGCAACATTCTGGAAGATGGTGTGGAATCTTCCCAACATTCCAAAAATTAACTTCTTCATCTGGACTATTATGCACCAGAAACTCTTAACTAGAGAAAACTTGTTAAAAAAAGGCTTTTTCAAACCATTCAGATGCTTCTTCTGTCATTAAGCTGCTGAGTCTTTAGCTCGCATTTTTGTTGAATGCGATTTTACTCAAAAAGTCTGGGATCTTGTTCTGCATGGGTTGCCTTCCTCTTTTTCTTCTTTAAATGTTGAACCTATTACTCTCTTTAAAAAATGGTAGTCAAGGTATCATGGTGCTCTTCCTTCCAGTCATGCATGGAGAAAAATCTGCTAAGCCATTCCAAAATTTATTTGGTGGAAAATTTGGTTGGCTATAAATGATTCAATCTTTAATAGCAAAATCTCAAAACCATAAATTGTAGCATCAAAAGTTAAAGTGTTTCTTTTGGAAGCAGTAGGAAACCTTCAAATAATTGGAGCTAATTTAGAAGTTGAACACAATTGGCTTGGTTCGAAGCCAGTGGATAAAATCCCGATGGGCGTAAGTAGGCCTGTTATTAAACCATTTTGGCAGGTCAGGCTTTCAGAAAAGGAATTTTCAGATTGATGGCAATTCAAAAATAAAGCCTCGATATTCTTTGATGGAGCGTCAAAAGGAAACCCAGGGAAAGTTGGGGCAGGGGGCTTGATTTTCTATCCAGGCGGAAAACTAGAAATAAGTTTTAGCTAGGGAGTAGGGCAAACTGCAAATAGCCAGACATAATTATTTGCTCTTTTGAAAGCCTGTCAATTTGCAAATGAAGCAAGTCATAATAACTTGCAAATTTTTGGAGACTCTGAAATCATTATTAAAATTTTAAATTATGATTCAATGTTGAATAACCTCAGTCTAAATGCGACCATGCAAAGGTTGCATTTCATTTTGATTGACTATGACTCAATTACCTCTTTCCACATTCTATGCGATTTGAATAAGCTGCCAAATTTCAAAGCAAATCAGGGCTGCCTTCTTCCTCCAGGAATGTTAAGCGTGAATGAAGGATCTTGTTCGATGCATCCCATTCCATGACAAAAGATGTTTTGGATGTAAGGAACTGAATATTTTTGAAACAAATTGTAATTGGGTGAAAGCCCATTCTTTTCTTTATAAAAAATAAAATAAAATTAATCGTTTTGGTTAATATATATATATTGAAGCTCGGTGGGCTAGCTCAAGTGGTCGAGTGTTGTAAGTTGTGAGCATAAGGTCTCTAGGTCAAATCCCCGAGAGGCTACACATTGCTATATAAGGGCCTCACTTGATGTCCCATCGGGTTAGCTCTATAATCAGAGTGAATGGGTGAGGCCCCCTATGTGTTGTTCCCTTGGACGTAACAAGCCCCGTTGGGGGGTAGGTGAACCACAATATAAAAAATAATATATATATATATNTCATCCATGAAACTATAAGCCTTAAACAAACAAAAACATCTTCTCCTAAACCGATGTAAATTCTAGCATATTGTCCTAGTAGCAATTTCCAACAAAACTTCATAAGAAAACTAGATTAAGTGGTGCTATGACCATTGTCCATGACCTGGATGTCTTGGTTGTCCTCAGTATATTCCTTTTGTAACTCATGATTTTCTACAGTCTTCTCCTCAATGTCCAATACCTGAATTTAATGACTATCCCCTACATTCTCCTCTTACGACTCATGGTTATTTGTTGCACTATCCTTGTTGCTTGAAATGATGTCATGGTCAAGGGGTTGGCAAACTGAGTCCTCCTATCCTTATTTACTTCATATATGGTTTGAGAGTTGAGACTTATTATCCACCAACACGGTTTCATGTTGTTCTAGGGTATTCATCATGGTGTCAACTTGACCTCCATATACTCGAATGTTCCCTTCAATGTTGTCCAGACAATGTTCAATGCAAGAGTTGTGGACTTTAATTGATGAATGACATCCAAAACCCTTTCTAATTGCAAATTCAACCACGTTAAATCATTGTAGATATCGTTTATGTCTACGCGAACCTCCCTTATGCCCCCAAAAAAACTCCTATAACCTGACTTCCTAGTATACCTCTATCTTCATTTTGCTTACCAAGCCAACAAAACCCAAATCAATTCATGTGTCCCAAACTGTCTAATAGGGGGCGATATAGATCTTTGTATTGCCATAAATGAAGCACACAACCTATCTATCCTCTACACATTCCACGGCATGGATAACAAAGTGCCACTACCCTAGGGTGAGGGGGATGGTGTTGTCTTCCTCTAGAACCACAATCACAATTCCAAATTCATAATCCAAACTAGACTTTGCTCGTGTGTCACTGCCAATAATCCCACCTTCAATACAACTAAACGAAGAGAATGGCATATTTGAGATAAACTATTAATGAAGTTGTGTGTCCATGCATGAAGCCAAGTGCTTCATTATGAATAAACTTTGGGGAGTGTTGCAACAATTAGTCAATCCTATAATTGATGGACTATTATTAAATGCAATCTAACACATGCTTAATTGCAATATACCTAACTCTTAGGGGAGACAACAAGTTGTAAGTTGGCCCCCATTTTTTACCAATCTTCCTTTTGGCAATCTACCAACTTGCTTTGCAAGAATATCCACAACATTATTGTTTTCTCGCCTGAAATTGATCAACTAGGCTTCAGGGATTCATCGTAGAATCCCCTTGATTTGTTGTTGGAGTCGACATGCAATTCTATCTACTAATTCCAATATGTTCATTGCTTGAGTTATGCTTAGAATGGTCTCTAATGATTGTGACAGATTGGATTCCAAGGTGGACGACACTTACTATTCCTAGATAAAGGGTGTGATGCTCTGCCTGATTATTGGTAGCTTTACCAAGACCCCACACAAAAGTTAATACTGTATTTTCTCCAGGATCCAAGAGGATCCCCACCTGCCTATACCTACCTCCTCGAAGCTTTGATATTTACTGTAAAAAGAGAAAAACATTTTTATTAATTAATTCATTATCCTTATTTGATGGGTTGGGACGCTTGTAAAATATCTAGGTGACTAATTAGAACTTGCATCATGACCAACTCCCTCCCAAACTCTACGATCATTACTTTTAAGTTTGTCTATGCTCGAGTTGTGGCCTAGTATTTTTATTTTTTATGAATGTTTGAACTTTGAACTCTTAGCTAGTGGTTATAAAACACTATAGTCTAAATGTTCTAAGAATTAGTAGTTTTTAGGTCTCTCAAAATACATGAAGGGAAAATGGTTATTTTACTCTAAAATCTACAATAATCATTTCAAACTTTGATAAAAATCCACATATAAAAAGTTAACATTGCATAATTTGGATGGAATGGAGGTATTCAAGGACATTGAATCCATTTTTGCATTCTAATCTTTTATATATAAAATTTTATCAAAGTTTGAAATGATTCTTATAGATTATCATTTTTGCATTCTAAAGAATTACTTTATCAATCCAAAAGATTTTAATTTTGGCAAAGATTGCAATGGTGATTCTCGTGATGTGAAAAGCCAAAAAAAAAAAAATTTGTATATTTAACCTTCTTCTTATATGATTGACAAAGTTTTGATTTAAACCAAGATGCATTTTTATTTAACTTTATTAGCTTTTTTTTCTTTCTTTTAGCAATTATTTGTAAGAAATTTTATATTAATAATCAAATGATGATGTAAAAACAATTAATAACATAAATCCACCTTTACTTTCTTTCTTTTTTAATATTTGTTGGTATATTTGTGAAGTTGTACAATCCAAGTTGTCAAGTGAAGATTTCCTTGCATCTGTCACATATATCTTGAGAGTTTCATCTATAAGCATCTACAATTAAAAAAACATAAAAATGATATTTATGTCTACCTATTACATATTTACAATGATATAAATATGTTAATTACTTTGTAGTTTAATTTAATGATAACCCAAATCCAAGTTATATAGTTGAATTCAAGTTTCATTGAGCATATTCTTCCTTTATTAAAGGTTATATAGTTGCATGAGATAGTTTAGTAGTAACTTGGAGTGGTTGTTATATTGATAACCGAAATTCAAATCTCAAATGTAGTCTTCTTTACATAAAATTACTTGAAATAGTTTAACAATAACTTGGAGTGGTTGGTGTAATAATGACCCAAATTCAAACTTAATGAACATGCTCATCATTTAAATAAAGTCACATGAGAAAAGTAGTGTTATACCTTGGGCCTAAGTTGTAGGTTTGTCGGTTTCTCAAGCATTTGTTCCTCTAGAGAAGTAGAGTATACTTACCGGTGGCACTTCAAAGGGTGGTTGAGTGGATAACACACACCAGTCCTCTAAGTCTCCTCTAGGTATGGAAGGAGGTCCGTCATGCAACAAGGGTTTGGCGACAAAGGAGAATCGCTCACTGAAGGTGATGTGGGCTTGAAAGGAGAGGGCATCCATGACCTTGGGCAAGGATGTTAACTTAGTTCTGGTGGAAAGTCTTTCGACCCATGCTTTGGTAAGCATAATGCGGTTTGTCAACCTAAGTTGACTGGAACTGATGGGTTGGATTTCCAACCCATTGGAAGCCTCTCTTGGGCTACAACCCGTGAGTACAAATTTTCATGAACCACTAGCTCTGCTTCCAGTTCCCTCTAGAGGAAGACTTGTTGAATATTTTGACAGGGATGTGGGTCTTGGGAGAGGGGTCTCTATGCTTAAAGAGATGGATTCCCACTTTCAACCCCCTCAATAAAAAATTTTGAAAAAATCAGTTATGGTTATTGCTTCGGGTATTTCCACTAGAGCTATGGACTAAGGAAATATTTGTAGAAGTGACCAGCTGAGTGGGGAGATACATTTATTTTGATTAGGAGTCACTGCTCATGGAGGATAAAAGGATGGCATGGATCCTAACTAAAATCAATTTGGTTCTCGGGTTACCGATGGATTTAGAGATTATATGGGGTGATAAGGTGTCTATCGAACACATTAACTATTAGAAAACGCCTTCCAAGTGTCATGTGTGTGAGTAGATGGGACATATGTTGAATAAACGTTTGGGCCTTGTTACATAGGATGATCTAGTTAGTGGCTTCAAACCCTTGGAGAACCTCTCATTTATAGTGGAGAGGCAAGAGGGTAATCCAAGAATGGAAAAAGTTATCAAGATGTTGATTCAAGCTTCCTATTTCAAATCCATCGAAGATGCTCCTACCTTCTTTAGTAAGTTGAAGACATTTTCCCCTGATTTATTTGATTCCCTTGGTGCTTTAATGAAGTGGAGGAACATCATTGTTCTATTACCTTTCCTTGTTGGGGGGCTGACACTGCTCTAACTAGAGGTCAACACTTTTCCAGATTCTATGAAGGAAGTGGGACAGAAGAGGGAGGATTCCCAAAATGCACCCACTTTAGGTAAGGGTCTTCCCTATAGTGTTTTAGATCCCATTTTGAATGGAAGGGAGGGGGCCACAAACTGAGTTCCTAATCCAATGAATGTTCATCCAAGAGAAGGGGACATAGGGTTAGACCCACCCTCTCGAGTTCTAATTACAACTTTTCCTGAGTTTTCGTCATGTTTTTCGAAAAGCTTGGAGGAGGATGTCACTCCATCATTGCCTCCCTACAAGGACCACCAATCGCTCTTTGTGGGGGAGGAGTGTAGTGTGGATTCCTTGGTCCCCTTTACTATTACATCCTATAAGGATATCATTATATAGAGAATGCTTTCTGTGTATTCCAAATTCAGAGCTAAGGGGACCATGGAAGATTTAGTCTGTGAGACAACACTCAACCCTAATGTGATGGTGAGGGAAAAAATGGTCGGGATAGGGTAGAAGACAAATATTAGTTTAGTACATGGAGGTTTTGAGGTTTCATGCACTGTGAGGCCTTTAACTTATTCATTTTCTTCTTCACTTGGTTGCTCCATAGGTTAATAGTCTATAGATGCCCTGTTTGATGAGTTCATGCCTCTTGGAGCAGAGACGGCCTCAACACCTATTTCTTAATGATTATTTTGTCCTTCAATGTCCATGACATAGGGGGGTCTCCAAAATTCAATGTCATAAAGAGATTGTCTGGATCGATTTCGCCTGACATTATTCTTATTCAAGAGACAATGGTCTTTGGTTCTAAGGAAAGGGACATTTCCTTGAGGCTTCTTCCTAGATGGGAATGTTGCTCGGTGGATGCAGTTGGGAAATCAAGGGGATTAATATCTGTAAGGAACCCTCAAAGGGATAATCTTAGTCCATAAATGTCCTATGCAAGTATTTTCCTTGAGGTGCATGTCAGAAATATAGATCAACCTATGAGGTTTATAAATTGTTATGGCTCATATGATGAAAGTTTGGTTTTCTGGAGGGAGGTGGAAAATAGTGGGCTTCTAATTACTCCTCTCTAATTATAGGAGGCGATATGAATTTTACCACTTCAACAAGAGAATTTTGGAGTCCTCATTCACGTTTGGATCCTTTCGCAAGGTGGTTTAAACATATATTTCATGAAGCAAACACCATTGACATTGAACCCCTCCCCATGGTTCCTACATGGAGGAATGGACAATCGAGTGAAGCTAATGTGGCTAAGCGACTATGGATTGGTATAAGTCATGGGTTGTTAATGTTAATATTTATGATCACATGCCGATTTGCTTGAAGCTCGAAGTTAATTCCTATCGAGTTAAATATCCCTTTAATTCAACCATGCTTATAATGATGATGATGAGGTCTTCCTATTAGTCAAGAATAAGTGGTTTGATTTGAAACATAACTCTATGGGATCTACGATGCAACAACTAGCTCATAATTTGTGGAAACTAAAATATACAGTGATGGAGTGAATGAAAGGACAAAAATTGGCTCAAAAACAGGAACTAGTGAAGACTAAAAAAGATATACATGACATATTTAAAAGATCAAATTCAAGAATTCTTTTGGAATAGGACAAATAACAGTTGGATATTCTGGAGGAGAGAAAAACATGGACTCTAAATTTTGAGGAGGAATCCTAGAGGCTTAAGATCAGGGCAATTTGGATCACTAAAGGGAACCTGAATACAAATTTATTCCATAAATTTGTAGATCAAAGAAGGAACAATAATTTTATGTGGGATACAGTGGACCACAATGGGAATGAAATCTCCTCTCAACAGGGGTTCAAACGGATATTCCGGGTTCAAGATAATATTCCGGGTTCAAACGGATGGAGTATGTATTCTTCTTTAAATTATTTGATATCTTGGGACCTACTATTTTGTTGACGGTAAAAGAGTCTAGAGTAACGAGTGTAGTCTCTCGAGCTACAAATGCTACATTTATCGCACTTATTCTGAAAAATGTGTCTTTAGTCTCATTTAATTACTATCGGCCTATATCTCTTTGCAATCATATATATAAGATCATAGGTAAAGTGATAGAAAATCGAATCAAACCTACACAAGTTGAGTGCATGTCCAAAGAACAATTTGGGTTTTAAAATCATAGACTAATCTTTGATGCCATAGGTGTATGCCAGAAGACTCTACATACAATAAATGTGAAGAAGTTGGAGGTTTGATTGTGAAAATGGATATAGTCAAAGCTTATGATAAAGTTGATTGGAATATTTTAAGGTTAATTATGCTCCAAATTTATTTATGCATTGGGATGCCAGACTGGATCATGGGTTGTGTTACCTCTACAAACTTTGTTGTGCTCGTTAATGGTTCACCTTTGGAATTTTTTTTTTAAGTTTTTGGGGTCTCAAACAAGTCTTCCCCTTGTATCCCTTATTGTTTATTTTGGTATTGAAAGGTTTGAGCAAGTTAATTATTTAAGCAAAGAGGGAAGGCAAGGTCTGAGTTGTAAGAATATCATCCCAACACCACATCACACATCTCTTATTTGTGGATGATGTGATGCTTTTTGGTATCAGATAGGATGAAGAGTGGAGAGCCTTCTTGTACATTATTAGTTTGTTTTGTGTAGCCTCGGAAATGGAGATAATCCCATAGAAATATAGTTTTCATTGGTATGAGACATATGGGGTAAATTTGGATCAGGTTTAGAGGTTTTTTCCCTATATTTTGCATTCCATTGACTGTGGTGTTAAGTATTTAGGATACTTTAGAAAGATGATTGGTTGTGGCTTGTGAAGAATATAGAAAAGATAATTGATAAGTCATGCTTTAGATGGCTCTCTTTGGTGGGAAGGTTGATCTTGTTGAAAACTGTATTAGAAAACACACACATGTATTGGCTTTCCTTAGATAAGGTTCCTTCTTCCATTCTTAATAAGATCATATACAAATAATCAATTTCTTGTGGACAGTAGCAAGTCCATGGATGGGGTGCATCTAGCTAGATGGGAAAATATCTCGGTACCAAAGAAGTTTAGGGGTTGGGGCTTGAAAAATATATTCTAGTTCGGTCAAGCATTGACTATGAAAAGCCTTTGGAGATGTTTGACGGGGAATGTTAAGGTCAAAATTTTGAAGAACATTATTGTTCCCTCATTCCATCAGCATGCCCCAATTGGGTTCTTTAATAAGTCATGTCAAATGGGTATTTGTGGTTGGGTTGGAATGCTCATAGTTGTCAATGAAAGACATGAGTACTCTCTATGGATGGGTTGTGGAGTTAGCTTCAACATAAGAGTTGAGTTGTTGGCTATGTGGGGAGTTCTCTTTATTTCTCTATACAAAGGAATCTTATCTCTACAGGTTATTGGGGATTCAAGAGTAGTAATTGAAAGGGCATAAATGAAATCTAATATACAGGTGGCCATATTGTAACATTCAAAGCTCAGGAATAGGGAGCTACATGTGGCCATACCTGAACATTGGAAGCTCGGGAATAGGGAGCTACAGGGTAAGTTCCACTTTGTTAGTCATAAGCACGTATTCAAACATTTCAATTTTGAAGCGGACATCCTCTCCAAAAACGATATTGGTAATTTGGAGGACCTCATGTATTACGAACAACTGTTGGATAAGCAAGTGGTTTATAGGGGATAAATCCAGGCTTTCTAGGTGGGATCTCGATGGAAATATTTGTCTCCCTGGGTATTAATGTTATAGCTGGTTATTTTTTCCGTATAAACTTAAGTTTTTATCTTATTGCAAACAACCTTCTAATAAACTTATATTCACTGGAAGGTATTGTGATTTGATCCTCCCTTGAGGGACTCCAAAGCAACATTTTGTATGGTCTTTGTGTATTGGAACTTATCTTGTTTTAGAATGGAACCACAGGATGCTTAAGGTTGTAGCTGCTAGTATGGTTACTTAGCTTATTGGTATTTTTGTATTAGACTCGAACTTTGGGATGCTTAAGGATGGTAAGGATCTCCTCTATTTAATGTATTGTTGTGGCACATTTGACTATTTTGGGTCATCTTTGTGACATACAAGCTTGTATATATTCTTTTTGATTCAATATATGAATAGCAAGGAACAATTTTTATTTTGAAAAAAATGTTGCATGAAATAGTTTTGCAATACCCTGAAGTGGTTGTTGTAATTACGAAAAAAAATTCAAATTTTAATAAACATACTCTTTCTTATATAAAGTTTCGATGAGACAATTTAAAGGTAACTTGGAGTGGTTACTGAAAGTTATAAACATGTTTAAGTGTAACAATGCATACACTTCCTAAGCAAAACAAAAAATAAATAATGACATTCACACAGAGTACACATAAATTTACCTTAGAAACCCTGAAGGGAAAAACCAACTTAACTTATATCTTCACTGCTCTCTTTGTTTCTTTCTCCGTTGTATTAATGGGATCATTTACAATACAATATAGCCATTCACCAAACTCCAAAAACCTAATTCCCAAATGAGAATTAGATTACAATGGTATGGAACCATTAGTTGAAAAACAACAAATTGTTTTTCCTCAGTGCCCGTTGGTCCCCGTGCCACCCAACCAAGCGGGTAAGGACCCTAAACGTCCGCCAAAAGGTGGGTAGTCATGCAGGGAATAGAACATATACCCAATATTCTCCCGCTTGTTATTTTCTTTGCAATTAGCGAGAACATGATTTTATCAAAACAACAATCCAGGGTATGAATTCACGTTGCTTCTCTACACCGAGAAAATTTCTCAGTTCTCACATATATTGTCAATGAATCTAAAACATTCTTCAAAGTATCTACTTTCTACAACAATGCCTTCTTGCTTTCAACCTTGTCTCTTTCATAGTGATATTGCACATCAATGTGCTTCATTTTTGGGTGATATATAGGGTTATTGGCTAAGAATATTGCACTCTGACTATCACAATCTAACCTCACAGCTTGTTATTCAAACCCAATGTCTAAACACAATATCTGCAAGCATACAACTTCTTTACCTGCATGAGTTCCTGCCATGTATTAAGCTTTTGTAGGTTATAGTGCCACTAGAACCTGTTTCTTACTCATCCAATTGGTAACACCTCCAAATAGGTTAAACTGATACCCACATGTAGATCTTCCATAATCCATATCTCCAACCCAGTCGACATCGACAAAGACATGCACATCCAACACTATGTCATGTCCAATTCTTCCTTGATAATAGATTGCACTATTTGTAGTTCCACGCAAATACCTGAACATCCTCTTTACAATTATCCAATGCTCCTTTCCTAGTTTTGACATATACCTACTCAAAACTCCTACTACATGGGCAATGTATGGTCTAGTTCATACCATGGCATATATCAAATTTCCAGCTACACTAGTGGGCAATGTTTGGTCTAACTCACCATGGCATACATCAAACTTCCAACTTACACTTGCAAGAACAAGGACTTTTACTACTTTACATACCTACATATTAAAACCTGTGTAATATTGTCTCAACATATTTTCTCTAATTCAACCAAAGCTTCTTTTATACATAATTTATTTTGATCTTTGTCCCCAATATGAAATTGGAAACACTGAGATCCTTCATGTCAAACTTGGAGGATAACTTCGATTTCACCTTCTTGATGACCTCCATGTTGTTTCCAACCAACAACATGTCATCAACATACAACACTACATAAACAAAATATTTCCCTACTTGCTTGCAATAGACATAATTGTCAACCTTGTTTCTCACAAATCCAAGCCTCAATCAATATGCATCTAACTTCTGGTACCACATTATTGGAGATTGCTTTAGACCATAAAGGGACTTCTTCAACTTGCAAACCAACTCCTTCTTACCATTTATTGTAAATCCTTCAATATGTTTCATGTAGATTTCTTCTTCCAAGTCCCTATGTAGGAACATTGTCTTTACATCCATTTGTTCTATCTCCAAATCAAATGTTGCAGTAAGAGACAATAGAAATCTAATGGAAGTAAATTATGGAACAAGGAAAAATATATCATCGAAGGCAATTCCATCAACCTGAGAATAACCTTTTTCTATTAGTCCATCCTTGTACTTCTCTCGATTTTTACTACTGCATTCAATTTATTTTTGAACAACCATTTGCTGCCAATAGGTTTCCTTCCATCAGGAAATTCGACCAAATCCCGTGCCTCATTTTTCTCCAAGGATTCCATTTATTCTCCCATGTCCTTCTTCCATAGTTTGCATTCTTCGGAATTAACTCCCTCTTGAACAAATATAGGTTCGTCATTAATAACATAAAGGATAAAACTATAATGAAAATCAAGTGGACTCTACCTTTCAGTGGGCCTCCTTACATGGACAGACCTCATAAAAGTGGACTTTATAGTTCCACCTCATCATCTTATTTAGATGACTCTTCCTCCCCATTTGAATTGGATTCTTCATCCTTTATCTCAAACTCCATTTTATCTGGTCCTTTTTCTTTTGATTCATCTTCATTCCTAGAAGTGCTCTAAACTTATCTAAAGACCATATCTCGACTATACACTATTTTCCTTGTTATAATATTTCATGGTTTGTAACCTTTCAGTTCATTTTTTTATCCAATTAAGATACATTTGTCTGCTTTATTATCCAACTTACTCCTTTTCTCCTCAAGAACATGCAAAAATGCATTCCACCCCAAACTCTAAGATGTGCAACACAAGGCTTCTTACTAGACTATACCTCATGAGGAGTCTTCTCAACCAACGTTGATGTGGGTGATCGA
The DNA here is from genome assembly GCA_001517045.1 of Pseudotsuga menziesii. Lineage (NCBI taxonomy): Eukaryota > Viridiplantae > Streptophyta > Pinopsida > Pinales > Pinaceae > Pseudotsuga > Pseudotsuga menziesii. The sequence goes on from LPNX010973037.1 coordinate 653,376, forward strand.
TTCTTTAGGTAACATGTAGTGTTGACAGCTTCAGCCCATAATTAGTGTGCTAATATTGCACCACTTAGTATACTCTTCGCCTTCTCCCTCAACGACTTGTTCATCCTTTTTTCCACCCCATGTTGTTAGGGTGTATACGAAGTTGTATTTTGTCGTGTTATACCACATTGTTTGCAAAACTAATAAAACTCTTTAACACATAATTCATATCCATTGTCAGTTCTCAACACTTTTATTTCCTTTTTGTTTGGTTTTCCGAAAGAGCCTTGAACTCCTTGAATTTAGTGAAAACTTCATATTTCCTTGTTAAGAAATACAACTACGTATTTCTTGATAAATCATCTATAAATGAAACATAATATACAAATCATCCTAGTGATGGAACATGCACAAGACCAAACACATCACTGTGTATTAACTCCAAGATCTCCTTTGCCCTCGTAGCACTGTAAGGGAATTTCACTTGATTCTGCTTCCCATACAAACAATGCTCATAGAAATCAAAATATAGTTTGCAATTATACATAACTTCAACCACACCTTTACCTTGTAATGCTTGAAGTCCTTTCTCTATAATATGTCCCAACCTTTGATACCACAACATAATATCTCCTCCAAAGACATCAAGATGATTTGCTTTCTTAAACTTTTAATCTTAGGAACAATAGAGTTGTTACACCAATAATTGATAGTGCTTCCCAATAGTTTGTATATATTTCCACATCGAACTCCACTGATCAAATCCATTGGTCCTCGAACCATTTTACATCTGTCTTTTTCGAATACAATATTTATAACTGCATCGCTCATTGTGCTAATAGATATCAAGTTTCTCTCCAGATTTGGAATGTGCAAAATGACATGAAAGGTTCTAATCCTTCCATCCTTCAGTAGTAACTTCACTTTTCCACCCTCTATGATCTTGGTTGGAGAATCAACTCCTAAGAGGACATCCCCTCCATTATACCTTTCATACTCACGGAACCACTCCTTGTTAAAAAACATATGAAAATAAGTGCCAGAGTCAATCAACCAACAATCATTTACTGACTTTGCACTTGTAGAATCCAAGTACATGTCCCCTCCTTATTACAAGGAGGAATTTCCTTCGTGGATAAAATATCCTCTGACAATTTATCTCTATCAACACCTTTTGATATTTAGTTGTTCTTATAATGTCCAACCTTGTAGCACTTCCAACGTAATTTCTTCAAATATTCTCCTAGAGATTTAGACCTTCCCCTAGGTTTAGATCACCCCCCTGTAGATCTATTTTTTTGATCTTTGGGACGGCCTCTATCTGATAAGGCATCAATGCTTTGATTTTCCATGGATTTTCTCCCGATTTCCTTTGATAAGAAGGATGCAAAAATATCCTTAAACTTTAATGTAGCCTAAGTAGCACTACCCATTGCTACAACTAGATTATCCCAATAGTCTGGTAAAGAACACATCAAGGTAATACAATTCTCTTCTTCCTCCATCTTAATATCAACCAAGGTTAGTTGACATACCATAGTAATTAACGCATTTAGATTCTTTGTCATAGAGACACCATCTTACATCATAAAGATGATACAATTTCTTTTGCATAAAAAAATTATTTACCAAGGAATTTGATTGATACAGATTCCCTAACTTTTCCCATAACTTCTTTACAGACTTTTCTAGAGACATTCAATAGTATCGAATCTGAGAGACAAAGATCAATCATATTTCTCACCTTTTAATCCAACTTATCCCAATCTTTTGTTGACATAGTAGTGGGTTTTGTACCTGGATCCACGACCCCATGATTCCTTGTTTACTATAAGATCCTCTATCTTGAGCTTCCCTAACTCAAAATTTTGTGCATTCAAATTTTTGATTTCCACTATAGAACTGCTCACCATTATTTCAACAAAAGAATAATGCCTATAGAGCTCCCACTGAAACTAAGTTTATTACAAACTCAAAGACTGAGAGAAACCCTCAACAACAAATGCATCCCCTGGAAACCAAATATCAATTTGATACCTTCTGAAAGTTTTAAACCCATTTAAGTGTAATAATTCATATAATTCTTAAGTGAAATGCAAAGGCACATTCTTCTATTTTTCTAATGGTTTGAGAAGAAATATAACTAAATTTAAATCCATTTTGAGGGCCTTTATTAGCTGTCATAGGTACGATATGTAATATCCAGAAATCCACTGTATCCTTTTTGAATATTGACCCTCTGGAGGAAAACTTGGTTGTTGAATTATTTGAGTTTGGTGTTTTGGATGTTTCACCTGGTTTAAAATATCTTGGATTTGTGATTAAGCCTAATGACTACCTTTGCAAGGACTAGTCTTGGATCATTGTAAAATTTGAAAAGAGGATTAATCTCTGGTGCAATAAGTGGTTTTCTAGGGGAGGTAGGACGGTGACGATTAACAATATTCTTGAAGTATTACCTGTTTATTGGTTCTCTTTATCATATGTTCCTACAAGTATGCTAGACAACATTTGGAAAATTTGTAGTAATTTCTCTGGAGGGGCATTAATGCAGACCATGTATTTCCTTGGGTAGCTTGGAGGAAGATCTCCTTACCCGTGGATGGGGAATTACACATTTACCTAGTTTTGCTAAAGCTCTTGGTGCTAAGGGTGTCCGGAGGGTGCTCATGTGAGAGGGGTTATGGGTAAAGGTCACTTATCATAAGTATATTCATCCCCTCACTATTGAAGAATAACTTAGAGTGATTGATAGGCCTAAAAGAAACGTTTATATCTTCTGGAAGGATACTATTTCTACCTTTGGGATTATTGGTAATTGGTTAACCTGGCTTATCAGCACGACAAGAAAGTTAGGATTAGTTAAAATCCCTTGGTTGGATGTGCATATTTTCATAGACTACCTAAAGGCATAATTGACACATTGATTGACAGGGGAATACTTTTTCAGCATCAAAGGAATACCATGCAATTTAAACAAACTTGGATTTCAACTAATGATCTAGGTTTCAATTTGGTAGGAAGAGTGCATTGGAATAGGTATATTCGGTCACTTTCTTACAGTGACGTCTACTTGCACGACATAGTTGATCAATTGATATGGGTTAGGAATGAATTTGGTGGCTGCTATGCTCTAATTTTGGGTTATAAGTCCAATAGAGAGGTTGAAGATGTGCCTCCACTTGCTTGATGGAACAAGTCCATATGGAACCTAAGTTGTCCATTGAAAATTAAATTATGTTTTTGGCTTGCACTTGATGATAAGGTGTCAGTTTGGGATAACTTGACAAAAAGATATGCATGTGGACAAAGCAGAGATCCTTTATGTAGAGATGATGTTGAAAACAATAAGCGTATTTTCATTACTTGCCCATATTTGCATAGCATATGGCAAAATCTATCTTAGATCACTAGTAAATCATTCCACTAGGGTGGTATTGGACTAAAAGAATCATATCAAGCTTTGCTTCATAATGGTGATTTTGTGGAATTTAAGGCTCTACCAGTACCATTGATTTGGGGTTCCTGGCTTGCTAGGAATAAAGTTATTTTCCAGGACACTCTTGTCCTAGTACAGGTGTATGTAGCCAAAACCGTGTGTATACTTGTTCACTTCCCTTAGGTAGCAGTTAACAAGAATCCAAGGATTGTCAATGAAGAACTCATTGACAAATCTATCTCTTAGTCCTATTTTGATGGGGCACGCATGGTAGGCCCAACACAAGGGGAGCAGGAGGATTAATTTTGATAGAGGACATCTAGTGGCATAGTTTTTTGGCTGGACTAGGGATATCCACCAACAATCAGGCCAAGTTTTTGGCTGTCAAACTTGCCTTGATCTTGGCATGCTCTTTGGGTATTCAAAAGATCCATATATTTAGTAACTCCAAGCTAGTGGTTGATTGCTTGAAATATGGGAGGGCGCCTCATAACATACACTTATTGCATATCTATGAAGACAACTACAGAATCAAAGCTTTCTTTTATCTGACTAACTTCCACCATATTTTTTGTGAACATAATGATAAAACATACTAACTCTCTAAGAAAAGTCGATTGATAACTAAAAACAATTGAGAGAAATAAAAATGCATTGATGGAAACATCATTAATCATTGAACTTTGCACCAACCCTTTTATTTATGCACCAACCCTTTTATTTAAGTTTTTTACCAAAATATAATCTAGTACTATATCTTAATTTTGATGTTTTTTTAAATGATACTAACTTAATTTTGATGAGAACTTGTAAAAAATATGATTTTCTATTGATAAAAATTGAGTTTTTTTGTAAATCCTTTGGCAATGTTTATCTCTTAAAAAAAAGTCATTGTTTTTTTTTAAATAATAATATAAAAAAAAGTCATTACCCTTTTTCGAAAATAATGATATCTTGAAGACCTAGACACTTGTCCTATAAGTATATTTAAGAATAAATTAGAGACATAAACACTAAGAAAGTAGATATGGAAATAGTAATTTTTTTCCTTCATAAAGGTAAATAGTAATAAAAGCATACGGCTTCAAACAACCCAAAATTAAATTGCTGTATCAATTCGCGGTGTAAACAAAGTTTAACAATGCCTTGATTATGTTTGTAAGGCTTAAATGGTTATTAATTAGCTTTTTTTAATTGAATTATAATATCTTTTAAATTAAGAAACAATGTCCTTTATACATATTTAAAAGATAAATTCAATTTCAATATATATATATATAATTATTATTATTAAGTTTTTAAATCAACATAATATCTCTCAAATTAAAAAATTAATATCCTTTTTACGGATCTAATAAATAAACTTAATTTCAATAAATAATTAAGTTATTAAATCAACATTAGGTGGCTTCCTTTTTATGAGTTATGTGAAAGATAAAGATTATAAAAAGACAAAACAAAAAGGTTGTATGCTTTTTATGCTTTTGCGTGGAGGAATGTCGAGGCATGTACAACTATGGAAATTTGATTATAATAATGAAACTTTGATTGTAAGAATGAGATTGCTTTTGAATGATGGAATTTAGATTATAATTAATATTGAAATTTTAATTGTTAATATTGATTTGTAAATTTTATGGTTTACAAAATTATTTAACTATTATTATTTTTACATGTATGTTATGAACCAATTTTTATTATTATTAACTTTTGTTTGTATAATTGGAAAAATATAAATAATGGTTTGGTCTATTTTATTTATGTAAACATTCATAGTGTTGATGAGTTAAAATGTTAGGAAGTTTGGTATTGTAAGAGATATTTTGAAATTGTCATTAATATGGTACTCTTAATATTCTAAGAGAGAGATGACAAGTTCTTTGTATCCACGACATTTCAAAAATTGTCGAATGTTCTCTCTCTCTCTATATATATATGATGATGATGATGATGATGATGCCCATGATGATGGTGGTGGGTTTGGTTAACGTTCATTAAGAGCAATTTTGGTCTATCAGACCCTACTAAGGAATTATTTGGTTTGCTTTAGAATATTATTTATATGCTTAAAATCCATAAAGATAAGTGTTCCTAACTCACTGTAGTTTTGATATGTTGGAAGGTTTGTATTGTAACAAAAATTTTGACAGAGCCTAACCTCGAGGGGATCAATAGAGTTAAACCCATGACTTCCCCAACTTTGGGGGAAGAGATCTCATGTCTAGCTCATGATCGCTTAAGCTAACCCTCGAGGTTTAATTGAATAATAGTCCACTTATGAGGAAAAAAATATTTAATTAGTTTTCCTCTGGCAAAGACTATATGTTTCATCTTTTCCAATTAATCGATATGAGTACATTGAATATATATATATATAATTTGAATGTTATTGGACTATAAGTTTTGATTTGACTAGTTTTATCATTAACATGATTAAAATAAATCTAAAATAAAATATCATCATACCTTTGATCTTTTTAATAAGCATGGAAATATTAATGGACAAACTAGAAAGTAACATTCACCTATCATTTGCACAAACAATAAATGTATTTCATTGCATTCACATTTGACAACAATAACATTTGGACATAACAAGCCATACTTTTAGTGTATGGGCCTGCAATTGCATATGGATAGAATAATGTTGAGTTTGTTGGTATGGGCCTCTGATAGTTGCAAATGAACGCATATGACAATAGTAACATTTGGACAGAACAAGCCATACTTCTAGTGTATGCCTCCGATAGATGTAGTTGGCTATAACAGGGTTGAGTTTGCATGTATGGGTCTCTAACAATTGTTGCCATGGTGGATTGTGCTAGAAACACACACCTTTAAAGTTACAACACTACTCTCTCTCTCTCTCTCTCTCTCACACACACACACACACACACACACATATGATGAGGATGATGATGGTTAATGTTCACTAAAACCAACTCTGGTCTATTAGGCCCTACTAAGCAATTATTTGGTTTGCTTTAGAAAAATATTCCTATGCTCAAAAAGCTTAAAGAGAAGTGTTCCTAACTCACTATGGTTTTGATAGGCTACAAGGATTGTATTGTAATAAATATTTTGGGAGAGCCTAACCCCGAGGGGATCAATAGAATTGAACCTATGACCTCCTCAACTTTGGGGGAATAGATCTCATGTCTAGCTCATGACCTCTTAATCTAACCCTTGAGGTTTAATTAAATAAGATTCCACTTATGAGGGAAAAACATTATTTTATTAGTCCCTCCCCATGGCAAAGACGATATGTTTTGTCTTTTCCTCATAATCGATACAAGTACATTGAATATATAAAAATCTCAATAGTGCTTAAATATTTTTTTATTTAACTCTGAATTTGTATTAAAATTTGAATGTTACTGAACTAGAAGTTTAGATTAGACTAGTTTTATCAGTAACATGTTTAGAATGAAACTAAATTAAAATAAAATAAAATACCAACATACCTTTGCTCTTTTTAGTAAGCATGGAAGTATTAGTGAACAAACTAACAAGTAACCTTCGCTTATCATTTCTTAGGATGCGGGTGGTAGCCACGTGGTGACGCATAGGGATCATGTCAGGTATTATCCCACGCACCGACAGGTGGATGGGATACATGTCCCATGTTAATATGATCAGTTTATTGTTAATTGCGGTTTTAATGGCCTCTGGGTTGATGGTTGCTCGCACTAAGGGAAGGATGGAACACAGTACAAGGTGCATTCATGTTTGGAGGTTGGTTGGATCGCTCTCGCATGCGGTGTGGTGAATTTATATGTAGGTTGAATTGGGTATGGAACTAGATTTGGAGTTTTTGGCTCTTTGTTTGCATTTTTGAGTTTTATTGTTCTGCAAGAGTTCTATGTGTGGTGTTCAGAAAACAATGGCCATGTGCTAGAGAGGTGTAATAACCCAAAAATTCGTAAAAATTAAAAAAATTTCAAGTGACATAAAATGTCTAAAGTCGCATCTAAGTACCTGCTAATGGTTAGCCGAAAATGAAACATTTTATAAAAGAACAAGGAGTTGCTTCTTTATAAAAATAAAAAAAACCTGTAAACTAAAGGTGTAATCTTAAAAACTTGTGTTAGTGATGTTAATGACTTTGCAATTGTAAATCTTTCAAAAGTATAAAGGAACTTGTATTTGCTGCTGCTAGATATACTGATATTTTTCTTTTGTCAAGTAGGGAAAGAATTCTTGTGTGTGATCGGGGCTTACTTAGCTTTACGCTAACACAGATGGACTGCTGGTTCCTTACAGGTTTAGCAGGTAAGTTTATGATCCAGTAGGGTGTTATTTAAATTCAAGTCAAGAAGCTCCTTCCCTAGCATGATTAAGATGCTAGTATGAGAAAATGTTTTAATATGCTGCTTGTCTTCGAGGAGGTAATGTTAATCTTTTTCTGTCGTTACAACTCCATAGTTTGTATTTATAACTAACTCCATAATGACGTTTACCAACTACATAAACATGGGTCAAAACTTTGCAAGAACAAGTACTATCCAATGTTCCTCCAATCGACTGAATATTATAATTTAAAAATCTAAAGAACACTTTTATTTTTGTTTACCGTAATGGTTATTTATAATTTCCATAGAGAGAAATATAGCTCACAACTTGGGCTTAAATTCACTCCATAATGTTTGGTGTTTCTTGCAGCTACCTTCACTTCAGGACTCTATAAACATCCTTCTCTCAATGAATGATCAAGTTACTTATGCTTTTAATTATAAATTCATCATTAAGTTGTTAGAATTTTATTGGGATTTCTTTAACGTTTTTGGTCTTCAGTTAACCGAACACTCCTTCAAATATAACTCAAGGCTAAGTTCCAAGAGTCCATAGCTCTTCTTCTTACTATGGTTATAAGTTACAACATGTTCTTCTCACTATTTCCATCAAACCTAGCTAAGAAACATAACTACCCAACTTGATTTATTAATAAAGAAAACTCTAGAATAAACAAAAATATTAATGTTATATCCTATAGTCGATCCCCTAAGTATCGATACACCATGGTTTTATCAAAATATTGGCAATCATATAATGCATAGTTTATAATGATCGTTGGTTTGATTGTAAATCATTGTGTTGCAATGCTGACTATGGAACTTTACCCACGTTGAAGAAAATATTTCGAAGGACATGTGGGATGGTTTTATCCACACAAGGGTTGACTTATAACTCAAAACCCTACTCATTTGTTTTGTAGAGAGAGGGTTCCTCCATCTTGTTGGCTGAGCTGAGAGCTCACGGCCATTGGAGACCTGTAACCACCTTCAAGTTTGACAGCTTGCTTCCATATCCAAACGCTGTGACTGTCTTGAAAGAGGTCGTGAGTGGTTTTTGGTTTTTAAAGGTTGAATTAGTTTATAGTGAGTGTAGACACTGGTTTTTCTTCAGGACTCTAGGACTGTGTTTGTCTTGAGCTTGCAAACTGATTGACAGAGCTTGAGCAGGAGTACTTCTTCATTCGGTTGAGTTGATTTTCTCCTTTTCCTTTGTAGTGGTGACTCAGTGCCTACTTGTATTCTGGCCCGGTGCCAAAACGATCCACGGTGGCCGGTTACCTCAACTTCATTCAGAAGGAGAAGTTTACAGGTAAAGACTTATTCCAGTTTCATTTTTTTGTTAGTTTTTAAAAAAAAGTTTTTAAATCTAAGTAAGATTTGTAATGATAAAATGGTTTGTAAACTTGCAGGTCCTTCTCCCAGCTTTGTAGGAGGAAACGAGCTTACTCCTTTAACGTTCCACTTGATCACACATTTGGTAAGCTCCGGTTGCAAACGAGGGTTTCTTCCTACAATTTGTTGTGGTGGTTGGAAGATAGGTTCTTTGCGGATGGTTATGGCACGACCTCTACTTACCTGCTAGCTTGTTGTTTCTTGCTTGCTTGTTTATGTATGAGTTTCGAAACCCTAGAGGGTATTTTTATGCAGGGAGGTTGAAGGTTATAGTAGTCGTGATAAAATAGTTTTTATGTCTATGCCTTATGTCATGAACAATGTAAACTTCTTTTGCTTCTTTTGATAGAGTTGAGCTCTAAGCCCTACGAGGCTGTCGACCTTTGTCTGGTTAATTTTTTAGTTTTTAAAATAGATTTTTAAAGGAAAAAGAAAGACTGTTAATCAGTCAAGACTGGTAAATGGATTAAGGGTTTTTACCTGTCAGTAATGAATGGTTACTGTTCGATATATCTTACTTTGTATAGTTCAGTCTTTAACAGGCTTGAACCTCGACCTTAAATTTTAAAGGCCATAAGCCATTGCTTCTTAATCGATTTTGTTTTCAACAAATTGTTGTTGCATTATTTTAGTTTATTTTCATGCAATTAAAATGATTTACAGTGCAATGTATTTATGGGAATTTTTACTCTGTTAAGAGTACTATTATTACTTTGTTTTGGCTCATAAGGGTTGATATTTAAATATACCCTACAGTTCGATAAAAGAATAAATTTTACCTGGTAATTTCTTAGCTCTATTTTATTTATTTTCCTTCAATGATTTTTACAACTGTTACTATTTTTATAAAGGAAAGATTTTGGGTAAATACTAGGATTAAGTTTATCTTTCATGAACTTAGATAGCTGCCTTGAGGTTACAGTAGAAACTTCTGTTTTAATACAGAGACAAATATTGTCTGGAAATAAATTATTATAAGAATTTATTGAAAATTATCTAAATCTAAACCCTAAATGATAGTTTGTTTATTATTCCTATGTTTATTTGTTTAACTGTATCTATTGTGTTTATAAAGAATAACAGTATTAAAATAGTTCTATATGTAGTATGATTACTAAATATCTTTATATACCTATGTTCAGTTCTTGTCTGAAGTAAATACATTCAATAGATAAAGTATTTACTGTTTCGTTACAGAATAAATCATAAGCAAACTATAGCAGAATTTAGTTAAATTTTTCATTCAGGGTTAAATAAGAATCATCATATCTACCTAAACACCCAACTATACTAGAGTACTTCCTAAGCCATGCGTGGAAAAATACAGTATGGAAATCTATTTCTAACATAATATGTTAATTACTAAGTCCACCAATACACAGTTACTCTTTTCTTCATAAACCCTAATAAAATACTATCATGCCTGTATTTGAAAACTAGTAAACATTTTACTGAAGATAGTAAATAAATATAATAACATGAAACAAATAGAACCTGTCAATTATGAGGTGACAACAACTTAAGGAGGCTGCTCCTCCCAACCAACTCCTGGAGAAAGCTTAGACTACACTTCCTCAAGACCCCCGAGCCTGTTTCCTGGTCCTCTTGGTAGAGTACTGGGTGAAGGATATGTCCTTAAGACCTTTTGTCACCTGACTGGTCAAATTACCTCAGTAATCCAAATCTGCTCATGGCAGTAAGAACTTCAGCCTAATAGCTGCAATAATTTCAGTCTTAGTAGTTAACCCCTCAAACTCACTTCAGTAATCCCCTCCATCGAATTTCTCATGAGCAATTCATTCACCCTGAATGATCAATTCTCAGAATGAGCAACCTCAACTGTCTTCAATGGGAAATTCTATAGAAATGCCTAGGTCTTCTAGGTCAGTTTTCACTTAATGAGCCACCTGCTCCAATTCCATTTTCTTGGGGAATCATGACCATAAATATAGGGAAGTTGCCACCTGCAATAGTTGGAAGTAGTTTGAGGATGCTGCCACTTGTCAGTGTACTCTCCACCCAGTCTCCTCCACCAAGTGACCAGTTAACACTCTTTTAACAGCTTCCCTAAGCTATTGTCTCATCATTTATTTATTTATAATTAAAATATTCTGAATTACATTAATTATTCTTGACCTCACTTAGTAATCAATTACAAACTTAGCATAAAATATAAGACAATGTTCCTCAAATAACATTAAATTGTTTTTGCAAATTGGGGCATGTGACAAGAGGTAAACCAAGAAGAGCGAGTAGTGGCCATGGGACATCATGCCGCAAGGGGTCTAGTGGTTTTGGAGGTGGTGGGTACATAAATTTGATCTCAGTGTTAGTTCATGGTCTGATAGATGATTGGGATGCCAAAATAGTTGCCCATCAACTGGCCTTAGCGCACTCTGTGGGTAAAATCAACCAATACTAGGTTGTCAAGAATACGTTGGGCCTCTTGAGGGAGGATGTTCAGGATCAGTGGAGAAATTCCAAGGCCATAGCCTTGGAAATGAGGGTCTACATGGAGCAAACCATTGATGGGTTGAACAGTCTTAAGGACAATTTTGTTTGGGGACAAGCTCTGTTTGATAAGCGTTTCGAGGTGGTTAATGCATAGAAGTCAATACCGAGAGGGGAAAACATAAATCAAGGGGTTTCACATAATGTTTCAATGGAGAAGATTGAGCATGTGGGACAAATAAGCAAACCCTCAGTCTTAGTTGTTGATGGACACATGGATGCCTCGTCGCCTACCGAACATGTTAATGGGTGTGTGGATGCCTCATTGCCTACTTAACCTACTGTTGTTTTTGCTAGGAAGATTAGTTGCCTTGAGTTGGAGGATCTATTCATGCCAAGAAAGAGGGAGACTCTGTCGGTGAAGCTTTTAGTAGCTAAATCACTGAGTTCATAATACAAAGCTTGCTAGATTATCGAAGAATGAGCATACTACTCTCATGGTGCACACTCTATCTATAAGGAGTCCTTTTTGCTTTGAAAAAATACTGTGTCTTTCATATTTTTAGGTTTTTTGTTTTATATAGGTTGCTAGCCTCTAAGTCCTATAGTGCTTCAATCATGTATAAAAAATTTACGTCTTTTAGTTGTTTTGGGGCCTATTCTCCCTCTATTGGGACAACCATTTTTTGCTTTGAACTTCACATAACTGTTAATATTTTGCCTGGCTGGGACGATGGTTCCACCTTCTCAAGACACCATGACATCTGTTGAGATCATATATGTAATTTGGTTATCTTGATGCTATAAGATATACTACTGTGCAACCTTACAAAAAAAAAACTTTAACTATCATTTGCACAAACAAGCAATTTATTTCACTGCATTCACATTTGGACATAGCAAGCCATACTTTTAGTGTATGGGCCTACAACTTCATACAAATAGAATATAGTTGAGTTTGTTGGTATGGGCCTTTGATAGTTGCAAATGAACATATCTGAAAATAATAACACGTGGACAAAACAATCCATTCTTATGGTGTATGGGACTTTGATGGATGTAGTTGGATATAATAGGTTTGAGTTTGCATGTATGGGCCTCTAACAATTCTATATGGATGGAACAATATGGATTTTGCTTGTAATGATGGAACTCTAAAGGTGTGTGCTTCTAGCACAATCCACCATGGATGAAGAAATTGTTTCTAAATGTGTCAAGGGATGATGAAAGCCTTGAACTCTAGTCCACGTCAGGTCATGTGGGAATAACAGAGGAAGTGTGTACCCAGTGCATGAGTTCTGATTCCAACACTATATCGAAGAAATATCTTGCAACCTTTGGAATTTCTTCTGTTGGCATGCATATTCACCATTGGGATTTCTCTCTATTGTTTTGTTTCAACCTCCTCAAGATCATGCCCACCTTGTGTCTTCTTGGTTGTACTGATCAACATATATTTATATAAAACTCCTATGGGCAAAGAGTATCCTACCTAGCTTGCCATTTTTTATAATGGTATAGTGAATATATATTATGTTTTGGAAAATGGGTATAATAAATAGGATCCACGATTTGTTTACAACTAAAATCCTACACATGTCCATAATGGTAAATTTCTCATATGTTAATCTTTTTGTAATGTTTAGCATAAGCTATTATCCAATTCACATATAACAAAATTAGCCCTCAACAATTGCATTATGTCGGTTTTGAACATGACACACTTTTTCGACAAATTATAGTACCCTCCATGAATACAAGAAATCAAACATAAGGATTGTTTCCATTTAATCCTTCGAAGAATGATGCCCCATAGCAAGTACTTATTGAAAATGTACATACATGTATGACCAATCCTTAAAAATCTAAGCTTATATTAGACAATAATAATAATGAACATCATAATTTTATTTCAAGAATATTCAATTTATATTTGTTTGGATGATCTGCACACCTTTCATGAGAACGAAAGCAAAGTCTGCATCGTTCTATGCATAATCATAAGGAGTACATGTATATTTCCTTGGATTATTATGATTATTAGTATCTGTAATAATGGCTATCAAAATACATCGATATATTATTAAATCCAATGTGTTTTTGGGTGGTGCAATCACATATCAATAGGATGGTGCAATCACATATCAATATAATGGTGCAATCACATATCTAGGATCAGAGGAAGGATGCTAGTTGCATTCAATACCACTTTTATCGCACTCATACCTAAAAGTGATAGGGATCCTATTTTGATGACTACAGACCAATTTAGCTCTATAATTACACTTAATAAGCTCATTGCAAAGGTTACCGCGAGAAGAATAACATGGATATTTTCCAATGAAAATCTACAAGAACAATTTTCCTATTTGGAAGGAAGGCAAATACATGATGCCATTGGCATTGCTCAGAAGGCACTTCATTCTTCCAAGATTAAGAAATTTCCCACTGTTGTCTTCAAAGTTGATATCCAAAAATCTTATGAGTGGGTAAATTGAACTTATCTCGGGTTGGTTTTGCTTCAAATTGGCTTCCAATTACTTTTTGTGAATTGGATCATGGCATGTGTTCAACCAATATCTTTCGCAGTTCTAATAAATGCAACAACATCTCCTTTTTTCAGACGGGGCATAGGATTGAGGCAAGGATGCCCTCTTGCCATCATGTTGCCATATTCTTATTATTGAAGAACATAGCAGGGTTATCTATCATGCAAAGTCATATGATTCTTTGAATGTGATTTTTATTAGGGGTAGTATCTGGATTACCCATCTACTTTTTGTAGATGATAACTTAATCTTCACTAATAGATATAGGAGAGATATCGCAAAAATAAAGCATATCCTGAAGATGTTTTCATATGCTATTGGAACGTCTATTAATGTTGAAAAATCTACCATTTCCTTTATGAATTTGGACGAAGAATGAGCTTTCTAGATCATCTCTTGGCTTAATTTTACTGTGGTGGATATTTATATGGGGATTAAGTACCTTGGGTTTGTTCTACGACCCAATGACTACCCAAATAAGAACTAGGCATGCTTATTAGAAAGGTGGAAAACATATTGCAGTTGTGGTGTAATAGGTGGCTTTCTCGGAGTGGGAGGCTTGTTTTGATGAAATCGGTGATGGAATCTATTTTAGTTTTCTGAGTTACTCTGAAATATATTCCTTCAGGAAAATTAGGCCACATTAGGAAGTTTTACTTTGATTTTGCTTTAAATGGGAACTTTGAAGATAGGGCTTTCCATTGGGAGGCCTATCACAATATTTCTTTACCAAAGAAACTCGGTGGGTTGGGCCTTAACGCACCCTCACCGTTTTTGAAAGGGTCTAGATGCAAAAGGTGTTTGGAGGATCTTAAAGTGTGATAACTTGTGGGTTAAAGTTGTATATAAAAAATACATCTATCCCCTCACAATCGAAGAACGATTTAGGGACAAGGAGAAGTCTCTCGAGAATGTCTCAACCATGTGGAAGTATATCATTTTGGATTTTTATATCATTGGTGATTGGTTAAGTTGGAGGATTGAAAATAGTAGACTCCTTAGGCTAGGTCTTGACCCTTGGGTGGGGTGAAAAGATGCATATAGACATCCAGAACATATGATTTATTCTTTATAGGAGCAGGGGTACCGATTCCTATCACAGACAAAGGATAAAAAATAGACTACTCCTTTGACGTAGGTTTGGCTATAGGTTGATTTTATGGGTTTTACTGATGGGGATAAATTCCTTTGGGTCAATTATATAAGGTCTCTCCAGTTATGCCACATTAGATTGGTGGATAGGACTGATGAACTTATTTGGCCTAACAACCTTAAAGCTGGCATATACACTTGTAGTATGGGTTACAGTGTAATCATAAAGTAGGAGGATCCACTTGATCCTCCTTGGTCTAATGATTATATATGATATTTAAATTGTCCTTTAAAAAACCTTTTTTTTTTTGGTTATCCCTCTCTAATAGGGTGTCTGTCTTGGATCATTTGCTTAAAATTTTTAGCATCGAGCCTAATAGATTCCCTTTATGTAAATATTAAAGCAAGTATATTAACCAACTTTTTATAAAATGTTCAAATATCATAAGGATGTAGACTTATGCTTGACGAGACACGTTTAGTTGTCATTATTTCCACCACCTCCTTCAAAGGAATTGACATATTGGGTCATGAAATATTAGAACAAATTGCATTTTTCAAGTAATGGTTGCTCCCAACAGGATTTTGTGATTTTTATGGGGCATGCAGTCTCTCTTGGTGAAAGTGTCATGATGGTGCTAATTCATGGGAGACCAAGCCATTTAGTATAAAAGAGTGCATGGTATTAATTTGCAAAGCCTCATTGTCATTGCTATTAATTTTGTTTATATTTTATGTGGATTTTATTTTCCCATGTTTGGAAGTTTTCAATGAGAGAAAGAGAAATCAAGAAGAAGATCATCATCTTAGATTTAGTGGTTTCATTTGTGAAGAAGAACTTACCAACCATAGTTTTGTTTGTATCAGGCCTAATTAATTATTAGAATATGGTATTAGAAATATCTAATGAATTTCAATGTAATTAAACCCTATTAATGGAAAAAACACAATAAAAATAATACTTATACTCGTGAAGGGTGATCAAATATATTATTTTTATATTTCCACAACTTTTTGGAAATACAAAGTTAGTTTGTTTAATGTTTCATTGCAATATTTGTAATTAGTCTCCCCCAAATGGGGCATTAGGGGTGAGGAATGTGGTGACGAGGAAACCACCATGGTACGATGTGGCGATGAGATAGTTGGGAGGCATCGATATAGATGGATGTAGGTAATAAATAACGACATGTAATGAAGACTTAGCGAGGGTAGAACAAGCGACTCCTAGTACATTGCATTAGTTCGACGAGACTACTGAACATTGAGCCATCCTATAATGTTTGGACCATGTATCAAAAATTTACGTCTTTTAGTTGTTTTGGGGCTATTTTCCCTCTATTGGGATGGCCATTTTTTGCTTTGAAATTCACAAAACTGTTCATATTTTTGCTTGCCTGGGATGATGGTTCCACCTTCTCAAGACACCTTGACATCCGTTGAGATCATATCTGTAATTTGGTTATTTTGATGCTATAAGATATATTACTGTGCAACGTTACAAAACAAACCTTCAACTATAATTTGCACAATCAAGCAATGTATTTCACTGTATTCACATTTGGACATAACAAGCCATACTTTTAGTGTATGGGCCTACAAATGCATATAAATAGAATAGAGTTGAGTTTGCTGGTATGGGCCTTTGATAGTTGCAAATGAACACATCTGACAATAGTAACATGTGGACAAAACAATCCATACTTATGGTGTATGGCCCTCTCATAGATGTAATTTGATATAATAGGGTTGAGTTTCCATGTATGGGCCTCTAACAATTGTAGATGGATGGAACAATGTGGAGTTTACTTGTAATGATGGAACTCTAAAGGTGTGTGCTTCTATCACAATCCACCATGGATGAAGAAATTGTTTCTAAATGTGTCAAGGGATGATGAAAACCTTGAACTCTAGTCCACATCAGGTCATGTGGGAATAACAAAGGAAGTGTGTACCCAATGCCTGAGTTCTGGTTCCAACACTATCTCCAAGCTATATCTTGCAACCTTTGGCATTTCTTCTATTGGCATTAATATTCACCTTTGAGAGTTCTCTCTATTGTTTTGTTTCAACCTCCTCAAGATCATGTCCACCTTATGTTTTCTTGGTTGTACTTATCAACATATATCTATATAAAACTCCTATGGGCAAAGAGTATCCTACCTAGCTTACCATTTTTTATAATGGTATAGTGAATATATGTTATGTTTTGGAAAATAGGTATAATAAATAGGATCCACGTTTTGTTTACAACTAAAATCCTACATATATGTAATGGTAAATTTCTCATATGTTAATCTTTGTTGTAATGTTTAGCATAATCTATCATCCAATTCACAGATAACAAAATTAGCCCTCAATAATTGCATTATGTCGGTTTTGAACATGACACACTTTTTCGACTACCTATAATACCCTCTATGAATACAAGCAATCAAACATAAGAATTGTTGCCATTTAATCCTTTGAAGAAGGATGCCCCAAAGCAAGTACTTTTTGAAAATGTACATACATGTATGAACAATCCTTAAAAATATAAGCTTATATTAGACAATAATAATAATAAACATCATAATTTGATTTCAAGAATATTTAATTTATATTTGTTGGATGATCTACACACCTTTCACTAGAACGAAAGCAATCTCCACATCGTTCTATGCATAATCATAAGGAGTACATATATATTTTCTTGGATTATTATTATTATTATTAGTATCTATAATAATGGCTATCAAAATACATAGATATATTAGTAAATCCATTGGGTTTTTGGGTGGTGCAATCACATATCTAGGAT
The DNA here is from genome assembly GCA_001517045.1 of Pseudotsuga menziesii. Lineage (NCBI taxonomy): Eukaryota > Viridiplantae > Streptophyta > Pinopsida > Pinales > Pinaceae > Pseudotsuga > Pseudotsuga menziesii. The sequence continues at coordinate 671,373 of LPNX010973037.1, forward strand.
CAAAGGAAGGATGTTAGTTGTATTCAGTACCACTTTTATTGCACTCATACCTAAAAGTGAAAGGGATCCTATTTAGATAACTACATACCAACTTATCTCTATAATTACACTTCTAAGCTCATTGCAAAGGTTACTGTGATAAGAATGAGAGGGATCTTTTCCAATGAAATTCTACAAGAACAATTTTCCTTTTTGGAAGGAAGGCAAATACATGGTTCCATTGGCATTGCTCGGAAGGCACTTCATTCTTCCAAGATTAAGAAATTTCCCACTGCTGTCTTCAAGGTTGATCTCCAAAAATATTATGAGTGGGTATATTGGACTTATCTCGGTTTGGTTTTGCTTCAGATTGGCTTCCAGATACTTTTTTGTGAATTGGATAATGGCATGTGTCCAACCGATCTCTTTTGCATTTCTAATAAATGCAACAACATATCCTTTTCTTGGATTGGGCAGAGGCTTGAGACAAGGATTCCGTCTTGCCATCCTATTGCCATATTCTGATTATTGAAGGACCGAGCATGGTTATCCATCATGCAAAGTCATATGGTTCCTTGAATGGGATTTTTATTAGGGGTAATATCTAGATTACCCATCTACTTTTTTTTATACAATATCTTAATCTCCACTAATATATCTAAGAGAGATATCTAAAAAATTGAGCATATCCTAAAGATGTTTTCATATGCTACTGGAATGTCTATTAATGTTGAAAAATCTACCATCTCCTTTATGAATTTGGACGAAGATTTAACTTTCTGGATCATCTCTTGGATTAAATTTACTGTGGTGGATATTCATATGGGGATTAAGTATATTCGGTTCATTTAACTCTTAATGACTACCAAAAGTAGAACTAGGCATGGCTTATTGGAAAGCTGGAAAACATATTGCAGTTGTGGTGCAATAGGTGGCTTTCTCGGGGTGGGAAGATTGTTTTAATGAAATCGGTGATGGAATCTATTTTGGTTTTCTGAGTTACTTTGACATATATTCCTTCAGGAAAATTAGGTCACATTAAGAAGTTTTACTTTGATTTTGTTTTAAACGGGAACTTTGAAGATAAGGCTTTCCATTGGGAGGCCTATCACAAGATTTATTTACCAAAGAAACTCGGCGGGTTGGGGCTTAACGCACCCTCACTATTTTTCAAAGGATCTAGATGCAAAAGGTGTTTGGAGGATCTTAAAGTGTGATAAGTTGTGGGTTAATGTTGTATATAAAAAATACATATATCCCCTCATAATCAAAGAATGGTTTAGGGACAAGGAGAAGTCTCTCGAGAATGTCTCAACCATGTGGAAGTATATCATTTTGGGTTTTTGTATCATTAGTGATTGGTTAAGTTGGAGGATTGGCAATGGTAGACTCCTTAGGTTAGGTCTTGACCCTTGGGTTGGGTGTAAAGATGCATATAGACTGCCAGAACATATGATTTTTCTTTGTAGGAGCAGGGGTATTGATTTCTATCACAAGTAAAGGATAAACAATAGACTACTCCTTTGAGGTAGGATTGGCTATAGGTTGATTTTATGGGTTTTACTGACGGGGATAAATTCTTTTGGGACAATTATATAAGGTCTCTCTAGTTATGCCACATCAGATTGGTGGATAGAGCTGATGAAGTGTAACAACCTTAAAGCTGGCATATACACTCCTAGTACGGGTTACAATGTCATCATAAAGGAGGAGGATCCACCTGAGCCTCCTTGGTGTAATGATTATATATGGTATTTAAATTGTCCTTTAAAAAACATTTTGTTTTTTTGGTTATCCCTCTCTAATAGGGTGTCTGTCTCAAATCATTTGCTTAAAATTTTTAGCGTTAGGCCTAATAGATTCCCTTTATGTAAAGATAAAAGCAAGTCTATTAACCAACTTTCTATAAAATGCTCATATATCATAAGGATGTAGACTTATGCTTCATCGATAAAAGGGACACTTTTTGCATGGAATGGTGTAAATCTTCAAGATGCTCTTCAGGTATGGTCCAGTAATGGCACTTTCTTTGATTATAGGGATATTCTTGCCCGAATTATTTGAGGGACATGGATAGATATAAACAAGGTTATATTCAAGGATACTTATACTGCTCCAGATATTTATGCATAAAAACACATGGCTATACTTTATTTCTCTCTTGAAGACACAGGGGGTAAAAAAGAGAGGTGGATCTCTGTTGAAAACATAGACATATAAGGAAATTGGTATTATTTTCATGGAGCAACTCAAGGGGTTTCGACACAGGGTGGAGCATGTGGAATCTTTTACTTCTTTGTTTCCCTTTGAATAAGTATTGTTGCAGGCCTCAGACGTTGTACAAACAATTTGGAGAAATGATGGCTCTAAAATTAATTCTTATCTTGGCTCTTTAGTGGGGGGGGGGGGGGTGTTACAAAACTTACAAGTTTTTGGAGATTCTATGTTGGTGATAAATTGGATGACCCTAAAGAGATCTCCAAAAAACATTATCTTTATGCCTTTATATGAGGAGACGATTAAACTAATTTAGAATTGAGAAAGAAACAATGATATTACTGACCAATTGTCCAAGATAGGGCTACAAATGGATGAAGGCATGTGGAAAGTATGGGGGAATTAAAATGAATCGCTCATTGAGCATGATCCTGGACCACATCCAGAATAATATTTTCCATGGCATTGTCTATTTATAAATATGTAAGACTTAATGTAACCAATGGCCTTACTCTTCAGTTTTTTTTTTTTAATATTCATTTGTTTATTTTATTTTTTATGATTCTATGAGATTTATTATAATATGGACCATGATATATGTATTAGAGCCATTTATTGTTGACTATTAGATTATGTGATAGGACACAACATTTGTCGAGACATGAGTCAGTCCACTTTTTTGGATGAGTTTTTTACTGAATTTCTTTTTAATGGCCTCTATGGGCCATGAACAATGTGTTTCATTTCAAGTAATGAATTGTGATTTTTTCCCATGGAAAATAAAAGGATGGCTCCTCACTCTCACTCTCGTGACAAAGACATTAAAGTAAGATGACAAAACACGTTTAGTTCTCATTATTTCCACCAGCTCCTTCAAAGGAATTGACATATTGGGTCATGAAATATTTAGAACAAATTGCATTTCTCAAGTAATGGTTGCTCCCAAAAGGATTTTGTGATTTTTATGGGGCGTGCAGTCTCTGTTGGAGAAAGTGTCATGATGGTGCTAATTCATGGGAGACCAAGGATGCCATTTAGTATAAAAGAGTGCATGGTATTAATTTGCAAAGCCTCATTGTCGTTGCTATTAATTTTGTTTATATTTTATGTGGATTTTATTTTCCCTTGTTTGGAAGTTTTCAATGAGAGAAAGAGAAACCGAGAAGAAGATCATCATCTTGGATTTAGTGGTTTCATTTGTGAAGAATAACTTACCAAACATAGTTTTGCTTGTATCATGCCTAATTAATTGTTAGAATATGGTATTGGCAAGAGCTCTAATGAATTTTACCCATGGGGTTAGAGCAATTCGTAATGAGTAATTGAGATGATAAGTTGTGAATGGAAGGTCACAAGTTCAAATCTCTCGTGGGTACTTACTTAAAAAAAATATCTAATGAATTTCAATGTAATCAAACTCTATTAATGGAAAAAACACAATAAAGAGAACACTAATACTCATGAAGTGTGATTAAATATATTATTTTTATATTTCCGCAACTTTTTGGAAATACAAAGTTATTTTCATTAATGTTTAATTGCAATATTTGTAATTAGTCTCCCCCATATGATGTGTTAGGGGTGAGGGATATGGCGACGACGCAACCACCATGGTACGACGTGGCGACAAGATAGTTGGGATCCATCGAGATAGATGGATGAAGGTAAGAAATAATGACATGTAATGAAGACCTAACGAGGGCAGAACAAGCGACTCTTAGTACATTGCATTAGTTCGACGAGACTACTGAAATTCGAGACATTACTCCATTTTGATACTTTCATGATGGATCCAACACAAACAATATGTTTCTTTAGGGTAGTTTTTTGGGGTTATCTTATGGTGTAGGTTCAAGGCATTCACATGGGCTATAAGTTCCTCTTGTTCATACATGGACCTGAAAATAAGTCTTTGCATTTCTTAGTGACCTTTTCCATTTCATCCTCATAGAATCTGTCCTTTGGTGTAAGCTCGCAACATTATAGAATTTGTATGGTTGTAAATTGGGGCTAGGGTATCAATTTATATTTTGGGTTTGGTGTTATGGATACCATGGTTGGTCATGTTCAAGCCAAACATGGCAATGCATCGAGAAAGGCCCATAGACAATGGCAATGAGAGAGGCCAAGAAGGTTGAGGAGATATACTAGTATAAAACCCTAGTAAAAATTAGAAAATACATTGAAAGGGTGAAAGCATGGATCAAAACATAGGAAGAGTATATTCACCCTAAAGATATTGAAGCATAAATGGGGCCTTGGGTTTAGGGATGTAGGGTCTTCACAGTTTAGAAAGACCAAATACTACCAACTTGTGGCTCTCTTTTGACAAATGAAGGCACTCTTAGTCTAGGCATTAAAGAATAATAGGGAGGCACACAATGAATTATTGTTGTAGTTGGATAAGGTTCAAGAGTGAATTTGAAAGTTGCACTTAAAGCTTAATATAATCATCAAGGATACCATAGGCCTTTAATTCGTTGCTACTGCAAAAAAGCCTAGTATTATTAGTCAAGAGGCGCTCTTTATTTCTATTTGAAATGATGATATTGTCATTTAGGATAGTCATAGTCTTTATCTCTATTGATTTCCTATTCTTCTAGGTTATACACATTTAAGGCTAGAAACCATAGACTTTATTCTAGTACAAAGTGAATGTTTTTTCTAGTAAGTAAGCAATGGAAAAACCTTCTATTACTAAAAGAAAAAAATATGTTACAAATATAATCCCCACACATCGCCTGAACCAAATAGACAATGACTTGGGAGAACAAACTCAACCGATCAAAAGACATGGATAGATACCAACCTAAAAAATAGGAAAGCCACAAGTTGAGAACACCCTATTGAAAAAAAAAATGTAAGTTGCATCATTAGCGGGACATTAATGGATCTTTTTCCCTCCCCTCCCCCCTTATTTTTATGAACATCAATCCAACCTGAAGAGTTTTCATTAGTTGAATTTTCCATAACAATAACTAAATTCTCGGAAGAAGGACCAAAATCTAGAAGGTTAGGAGGAATGGCCGGATCTTGATCATTATCTGAGCTATCAGATTCATGGGGGCGTTTCTAATCACTAGAAAGTGAAACTGAGAACATGGTTGTACCTTGAATTACATTAGTCGAGGTGGGATGATCTAAAGTGGAAGGAGGAAAATGTTCCAAGGAGGTGTTTCGAGGTTGCATTGAAACTTGGGGGGGGGGGGGGCATTCACCAAGCTGCTCTTTTTATCTTGTCATCCTCTGGGTTTTTTCTTTGAAGTTGCAAGCGAGTTTGACTGATGGAGGGAAGGGCATACTTCCTGGAGGTGACCTATTTGTTGATAAGCTCTACACCAAAAGGCGATATTCTCATAGTCAATCAACTGTTGGGGAGGAGAATCTTTCCACTTGAGAATAATCCTATCTAGTAACCCTTTACTTAGATCCAACTCAACACAAATGCAAGCAAAGGTGTAAATGTCCTTGTCAATCCTATATGAATCAATCTTGATAAACTGGCCTAGGGCATACCCCATTACAACTAGGATATCTGAAGTCTAGAAATGGGCTGGAAAATTTCAAAACACACCTAAACTGGGGTAATCATGGTTGTCATGGTTGTAGGATCAAACCCTATAAACCATGGTTGAAGGAATAGAACTGTACTTCCTTAGAACCATGGTCCATCATACATGATATTTTGACGATCCTCTGCCTATTGAAAGTAAACAATAAAGAAACCCTTGGAGTAGAGGAGTAGGTCATAGTCGAGGGTTTAAGAGTGATTCAACCATTCCTTCAATGTAGCCACATAAGGCCAAATCCCATTGAATCGACATAATAGAGCTTATTTTTTTAAAAGAGATTCCCAAACATAAATAAGAGGGTCTAACACATCTACTTCCTGAACTTCTTCATATTTCTCCACCATGAAAGAAGGACTAAAAGCCACAGAGGGACCTTCTTTCTCCGCAAGCTTATATTTGATTACATCAGAAAAGAAATGCATATAGGAAGATGAGGGTGTCCTAGAAACCCTAGCTACACCAACCAAACCCGAAACTAATAAAATAATGAATTCCTTCCCTATATTGCATTCATGAAATGATAAATCATTTGGGAGAATCCTATCCCTGAAGAAAAGCTTCTGAAAACAAGAGGGTATTCCTTCTATCTTATGGATCTTAGATTTAAGGGTAGATATTACATCTGATGCCTTCACCCTAAAAAGAATCGAAGAACTAGACAAAGAACTTACAAATATGGAGGAATCCAGAGAGGGAATCATATAACTAGAGCACTTAGAAAAAAACCCCTACTCCATTGAGGGCATAAGGATGGAAAGGAAATCCCTAGGGGCGTCTGCTCCAAAAGAAAATCCACTGGTGGTGTGCAAGCAAAGAAACCGCAACCCCTTTGAGGTTGGATACTATGAGAGAGAACAAAGTTGAGCTGATCCTAAACGTCATGTGAGAGAACAAAGCTACGTTGATCTTTAGGGGATTGGACAAACCGAGAAGGCCTGCAAACATATACAAGCCGAGGGAGAGCTGCCGAGGATAGGGCCACTAGATCCATCGCTAGGATTCCATCCCAATAACACAAAGTATGTTTAATACATTAGTGAATGTTGAGATAAAATTCAATATTAAGATATTAAATAGTGCCAATTTCCTTTTTTGTTGTTGGTTTTTGTTTCCTTTGGAAAACTAGACAATGTTATGTATTGTTATGTGAAGTAATGTAATATTAGCTAGCTTACAAAAATAATTGTAATAAGAATACAACTCCTTCACATTTCTAAACCTTTTTATAATTGAAATAGATGAACAAAAATGTTTTTAATACCACTCTTTTTCGTTGACTACTTTTGGATATTCATGACTCACATCGAAGCGAGTGTAAATTTTGGCCTTCTTGAGTTAATATCTCACTTGATGTAGAACATCGAGATACATAAACTAACAATACCGTAAGAGGGGAAACTAAAGAGTTAAAAAAAATCCATTATGTATACATTGTATGTTTAGATTCACGAGGATTAGACCAATTTGATCAAATATGTGGTGGTAAGAAGTATCTTGTCCATAATTTGTATTGAGAGAATTTTCTTTTTCCAAAAAAACAAACACTACCTACACTTGGATTTCTAAATAATTATGAATCAACATTTTGAAAACAAGCTTGGCTGAATGAGAATCGAAATGTTGTGTGCAATGTGTTGAAAGTAATTTAAGTTATTACCCCGTCCTCCACACTCAACAACTATTCATAAAATTCAACCATGGATATGTTCTTTAAACTCGTTACTTTTCTTTCTATTTTGTGAATTGAATGTAGAAAGAGTAACTCAACAAATGGCATATCCAGTTTTTGTTTGCTGGAAACTCTCCTTTAAATATCACATCATTTTATTGTAGGTGATAGTACCACTTTATTAATGAGAACTTGGAATATGATGAAACTTTTTTTTTTCAGAGGAAAAAATACCAGTCTTTGATATTCATATGAATCAAAAAGACATATTAAACATTGCATGTGACTGTCCAGGCTGTCCATATTCTTTTCCACTGGCCATATGGAAGTCCATCAACACAAAATACATACATACATCACGACCAACAGAACAGCATACAATACAACCTACTGAAACAGCATACAAGACTGAACAACAATCATACAGTTCAATACTAACAGACAAAACAACCAACAATAACAGCAAGAAGAAGAAAACTAAGTCTGTTCATAAACAGACTTATTCATCATCCCTGAAAGATTCAGGTCAGATATTCCTTCTATCATAATGTCCTTTAAACATATCCTCCCAGGAAATCATATCAGCCAGCTGAAGATCTAATCCAAAACGGCAATAAAAGGAATATAAAATCACCTGTCCAGATGCTGCAGTATAAATAGAACAGCCATCAAAATAAATAGAACAGCCATCAAAAAAGGGAGAAAGGACCCTCCCCAATAACCAAACCATCCAAGTATTCCGAGAAATATCCAAGACCCGGATTCATTTTAAGTGCCTTCTTTGATAGATCATCAGCTAGCATGTTGAGTTCCCGATATATATGATTGAAGGTCACAGGTGGGGCCAAGAGCAGCATCGAAGAGATATCATCACACCAATGTTTCAATGTGGGTATATTAAGGGTGGAAAGTTTTTTCACCCATGATATAACCACCATTGAATCACCAAAGATCATGTGGACGGGCAATCCCATCGGCTTGCAAACTCTGAGTACAGACCATAGAGCCATCAATTCCGCTCGAGTATTGGAACTTAAACCACAGCCCACAGAAAAAACAATAGTAATGGGTTTCACTTATAAAGATCACAAACCCAGCACCTCCCATATTTCTTTGAGCCGCACCATCAAAGTATGCAACAGGAAAGACATGTATAGGCCTAGTGCTAATCAGCCTATGCTTTAATTTTGGAGGAGGCACAGGGTAAAGGGCAGACAGACCATCAATCCGAGAGATAAGCAGGGAGGCTATAGGTTCCCCATATTCAAATATGCAGTGATTACGGAGGAGCCACAGGGACCAGAAGAAAAAAATGGGGAAATACCGAAAAGATACAGTGGGTGCATGACTGCTGAACCAGTGTTCCAGGAAAGACAACACAGAGTCCTGTGGGGAGAAGGTAAAGCCCAGACTTCTCGAGAAGTGGGTGAAGATGTTCACAGCAAAGGGACACAAAAGGAAAAGATGACCACAGCGCTCTAAATGATTTTCACAAAAAACACACCTGCTAGGACCATTGAATCCCCGAGACTGCAGATGATCCCATGTGAGAATTCGACCCCTGACCAGCAACCAAGTAAAGCATATGAGCTTCAGCAGAAGTTTTAAAGACCAAAGAATAGTCAAGACCGGGTTAGGTTCCTCCACATAAAAGTTTTTAATAATACAGTCATAGCCAATAGATGCACAGATAGGACCTACATAGTTCCCAAAGGACCATAATAGCTTATCACTTTCCTCCCTTAAACGGATCCTATTGAAATCGAGTCCCTTTATATACAAATTCCACTGATAACTCCAAACTTCACATAAGTCTAATTCCTCAGCAGAGAACCATCGGCCTGTAGAATGATTTAAAGCCTGATCCAGAGTAGTAATGCCATAATCATTCAGATAAGTCCTCAAGTCATCAGACAGGATAAAATTATAGCCCAGACCAACAATGGGATCCACTCCAACTCTGGCCTCTGAACCATTCCCAACCTGCCATGTAAGACCACTTCCAATCCAATGCATAGATTTTATAAAGCCCTTCCAGATAGTGGATACCTTGACAAGTCTGAACTTTTTGAGCCTGTACCAGGACTGAAGAGATAAATTTTTCATATACTTGGTCCTCAGAAGTTTGTTCCAAATACCAGGATTGTTCATGGCGTACCAAAAATTCTTCATCCTCAATGAACAACAAAAGTGTGGCAGGTGTTTAATACCCCAGCCTCCCAATGAGATAGGACGAGCCAACAAATGCCAATCAACCAGGTGAAACTTCTTCTTTTTTGCTGTGGACCCCCATAGGAAAGAGAAGATAAGATTCCTTAGCTTATCCAGGATGGATGCAGGGATAGGAAAAAGTGCACACCAATAGACCGGAAAGCTGGTAAGTACAGAACGGATTAAGACCAATCGACCACCCAAGGATAATAGCCTGTTGGACCAGTGGTTAATGCGAGAATCAAACTTAGAGATAAGCCAATACCAGTCCTTAACAAGGTAGCCAGAGGGCTTCAGGAAAAAGCCAAGGTAGGTAAAGCCAAGATTGAGGTGAGCAAAGCGGTATGGCATTATATCAGATATTCTTCTTAAGACCTCATCATCCACGTCAGAGTGAAGGAAACTGGATTTGTTTATATTGATCATCATACCAGAGGCCTCACAGAATGTATCAAGTATCACCTTAAATGCAATCCAATCCTCAAATGTGCCCATCCCAAAAAGAATCACATCATCTACAAATAGTAGATGTGTGATAGCAAGGTGATCCGAGATCTTGATACCTTTGATGAGTCCATTCCGCTTAGCATCAGCAATAAGAAGGCTTAGACCTTCGATGACCAAAATAAAAAGCAAAGGTGACAATGGACAGCCCTGTCGAATGCCCCTGGAAGCCGGAAAGAAGGATGAAGGAGACCCATTGACAATGACAGCAAAATTTGCGGAAGTGATACACCCCATAATCCAATTTACCCCCACAAGAGGCACCCCAATCTGAATAAGAAGCAGCCTGATGTAAGTCCAGTTAACCCTGTTGAAGGCTTTAGTAAGGTCCAACTTCAGAATAAGAGCAGATTTTTTCATGAGTTTAACAGAGTGTAGGACTTTTTGAGTGATGGCCACAGGTCCATGGATAAGTCGATTCTTAAGGAAGCCAAACTGCTGAGGAGAGATGAAAGAGTCCAGGAATGGCTTTAGTCTCAGGGCAGCCACTTTCGAGATCAGTTTATAACACAGATTGCATAAAGAAATGGGTCGAAAATCCCCAAAGTTAATGGGGTGATCAACTTTAGGTATAAGTGCAATGAAGGTAGAGTTAATGGCAGAAATAACCCTCCCCAAGATGCGAGAGGATTCCACAAGGTTCACCAAAGAAGGTCCCAGTAGTTCAAGAAAGCACAGATAAAACTCTACCGTCCAACCATCAGGCCCCGGGGCCTTTTCCTTTTTAAAAGTCTTCAGAGCAGCCTCAATCTCAGAGAGGGAAACAGGTTCAGTAAAGGCACAACGGTCATCCTCATTGAGATATGAGGGAAAGAGTCTGATAACTCTCAGCTGGGCAGTAAGATCGGTCATACCATCATCAGCAAAAATCTCTTTAAAATGTTTGACCCCCAGATCCTTTAGTCCCTTATCCTCCGATATCCAGTTACCATTTTCATCCTGCAGACACCAGATGGCGTTCTGGTTCTTCCTAGCAGAGGCCACAGCATGGAAAAACTTGGTATTGGCATCCCCTTGTTTTGCCCACAGGATCCTGCTCTGCAATCTGGCAGAGTTGACTTCATGTAGCAGGATTTTATTTAATTCAGCTCTTAAGTCATTTAATCTGCTTTGACAGTCCCGATCCAAGATCGCAGATTGTGACAAGTTAAGTAGAGCATTCATCTTAACTTCCAGGTGAGTCATATTGGCCTTCATATTCATAGTCTCCTCCTTAGTCCACTGTCTTACCTTATCTTTTATGATACGGAGCTGGGAAGAGAAAATATTCATAGCATCCATTGAAACTTCCAGTGGGGGGTCGGACCATGAGTGACGAATCATATCACAAAAACCTTCATTTTCAAGCCATGAATGATTAAATTTGAAAGGGTATCGGCACTGACTCGAAGACTCCCCCCATTCGAGCAAAATAGGAAAATGGTCAGAGATACTTACACGGTGAGTCCACACCCGATGCCTGGGGAGAATTCCAATGAGTTGTTCAGTAAGAAGAAAACGATCCAATCTCTTAGATATGCCATCCTCCCCCGATCTACCATTCTGCCAAGTGGGTCCGGCACATGGAGGAGCAATGTCAACAAGGTGATGGGCAGAGAGAAGGGAGGAAATAGAAGGTCCCAAAGGGTCAAGGAGAGCTTTAGAACCCCATATTTCAGAGGCATTGAGGGTAAAGTTCAGATCACCAGCCAGTATCAGGTTCGGAAAAGAGAGAAGTCCTCCCTCAGCAACAGAATTCCAGAAAGTATCCCGGTGAAGGTAGGGGCCATAGACATTAAGAATGGAAAAAGGCAAATGATCCCCCCTCTTCGAAACCTTGAGTAATATTCCAGCCAGGGAATGATATGCTTTGCATCTGATCACATGAGGATTCCAACCAGAGAGGATACCTCCTGAAAGTCCGGAAGAGTCGAGGGCACAAAATTCCCAGCCCGGACAAAGCTTGGAGAAGGCAAATAGTGCCGGATAGGAACTGGTCATAGTTTCCTGTAACAGGATCACATCCGGGGTGAGAGACAAAAATAAATTGCGGAGGCTTTTCTGCTTGGCTGAACCTCCTAACCCGCGAACATTCAAGGAAAGAATACGCATTAGGTAACCGGATGGGAAGGGGTCGATGCTCTAAGAACCCCGTGACTAGTGGAAACAGTCTTACGTGCAGCATTCTTCAGACGAGTGGAGACAGGAGTGTGAGGAGAGGGGGCATGTGATTCCGGCAGGGCCGACCTAGGAAGTTTTTTATTCTTCTTCCTTATGGTGACATTGTCGAATCTGCTAGAATCTAAGGGGAGGACCGAAGGCGTAAGTGGGGATTTATCGGAGAAAATGTTCAGCGTTTTTAGGAGAGACGAATCAGAAAATGACGGAGCATTCGTTGGACTAAGGGGAGAGGAGACCGAAGGTGGAGCCGGAGGAACAAGTGGGGGGAAGTCCGCCTGAGAGAAAAGTGGTTGGATATCGTCCACTGGGCAGGAATCAGAGTCCACGTTGGGAGAGACATATTCGGGAGGACAGGTGCTCGAGGAAGGTAGGTGGTGAGGGCGATCAAAAGATGCGGGAGAAGGTGCCAGTAAAGACGATGAGTTCATAGGATAATCCGATAATGCCGAAAGAGACAATCCAGAAGTATCACGAATCCCTCTAGTATTATCAAAGGTGATAGAAATATCCTGCCCATGCAGGTTTGAAAGAGCACCTGAAAGAGCACCATGGGACTGCGATGATAGACCAGAACCATCAGAGGCAAAAACAGCAATATCCACTTCCCCAACGTGAGATGTCATATGAGGCAATCCAGAAGGTTTAGGAAGTGACGTAACAGAACATTCAACCCCGACAGTAACAGATGGAAAACAAAGAGACGCGTTCGAGGGCAACACAGGTTCATCAGTACCAATACTGTTAGAGGGTAATACAGGTTCAACAGCTCCACAAGACAAGTCAGGGCCCACAAACGACTTGAGGGAGGCCTTCAAGGGCATGTTATGAGGAGCGTTAACAGGTCGACCCAATTCACAAGACCCAACGAGATCAGTGGGCAAATTAGAAGGCAAAACCGTGCCCTCAACCCCAGCACTAGGACACAAAAAAGGTGAGCACGGGGCAATTGGCTTGTTAGACTCCACACCCGGCGCAAAAGAATCCAAATAAGCAATCTCAGAGCTGTATGCGTCATCAAATAAAACACAAGCTTCTTTCAAATTATCACAAGCAGATATAGGAAGTATCGATGCTCGTCTAACCTGATCAATAGCTGGAGTCGATAGGGGTGTCGAAAGATCATCATAGTGTGTGCTGGAGCCCGAAGAACGTGATGGTTGGCGCAAGTATGGACAGCTTTTCCTCAAGTGCCCAGTACCCCGACAGCAAGAGCACCGGAAAGGAACTCCCTGGAAGTCGATGCGCTGAGAGATGATGGCCCCATCACAATGAATATCAATGTCAGCCGGTAATCCGCTGGAAATATCAAGTTCCACCAAGATCCGTGCTATCCGCTTGTCAAATACGTTCATGAAGTCCTCGTCAATGGCAATGAAGCGGCCAATCGTGTCACCCAGGCCCATAAGTACAGCACGGTTCCATAGGGGAAATGGGAGACCCGGCAGAAGAGCCCAGAGGTGCCGTTTTTTAATTCTCTCCCTCGCCGGGTCGAAGTGCACGTGCCACCTGTCCAAAACCAGCGAACCCCTGTCAACCCTCCATGGCTGGTTTAGTATGGTAGAAGCATGCCCATCTTCCAAAAAGACAAACACAATCCACCCTTTGACCAAAAGACTGATAGCAGGCACATAATTGATAATCGGCTTCCATCGATCGGTCGCCCATGCAATCCACTGCTTCTTGTCCAAAGAGGCATATTCAAGCCTCCCTATGAGGGCCCGTGAACACAGTGCAGAAACCCTGTCAATATAAATATCCCTGCCCACCACGAAGTTGAGTTTACCCTCTCGAGCATTTAGTGCTTTTTTCTTCCTTTTGTCTCCGTAACCTGTCAGCTGCCCGGCCGTTTGTAACCGACATCGGCAAATCCATAGAAACTGGCGAGGGTATACACGGGAGAAAAACCCTCAGGGTAAAATGCTAACCATGGCCTATAGTGAGACCCAAATGGAAAGACCACGGCTAAAGCCCCCACACAACGGTGAAAAAGGAAATAATCCGGAATACCGGAAAAACCCCTAAAAAGAAAACAGTGCCTGGAGAGAACGAAAGCCCCAGACCAAAAATCCACGACACCACTCGAAAAAGGCAAGAAAATGACAGTCACAGCTAATACAGACAATGACAAGCACGTGCAATCAGTTCACGAGCCAGGAAACCAAGACCCACAAAGTCACGGGCCCGGAAACCCCCCTAAAATTCATCATCGCGAACAGTGTCAACCGCAGCAGAGAAGGTCAAGTACAAAACAGCCATCCAAAAACATAATCAACAGAAGCTTCTAGGGTAATGATACAGCAAAGACGACAAATAACATCAAAGTCAACCCTACAAGCGACAGATACCGGAGGATAAACCACTGCCAATTGCCAATGACCCAGAAAAAAAGAACTTCCCACTTGTTTATGCTGGTTGGTACTAGTCCTCAGCAATGAGGATGGACTCCAGCCGACAATTGGACAGCGAGGTGCGGGCCGGCTTAAAAATCCGAAATAGACCAAATAATAGCCAACACACATGCAAGGGTGGCGAGGAAACAAGGCAGATGTAAGATTCCAAGCAGGTAAGCAGAATAAGCCAGACCCAAGACACCAATCCAGAAAGAAACCTCCAGAAATCGCACAAAAAGGAGCCAACCTAACAAAGTAACGGCCATCCCCGGGATTACCTTAAATCCAACGCCCGGACCCGAAGCAGGTGCGCCATATTACCCCAAGGGTTTTGGCTAGTTTTGGCTAGTTTTTAAATGATTCATATCCTCTTAAAGTTTTTATTTTTTATTTTTAAGTATGACGATGAGACTTTGCTTTCCCAAAAAAAATGAGATAGTCAACTTATTAACTTACTCTAAATATATGAGATATTAAATGCCTTAGATTATAGTTATTTTCCTCCCATACAAATAATATAATTAATGAAACAAAACAATGTGTCGCATAGTGGCTAGTTCACATCAAAGATAAAAAAATAGAAAACAAATAAAAGTCATAAGAATATAACAAGTTTATAGAACTTTCTACATTAGGTATTTAAGTATTTATCATTATATATGACATCAAAATCAAAACATCATATGACAAGTGATAACATTTTTATTTTTTATTTTTTAGTACACAAAAGTCAATGATGACATCTAAAAGTTGCCACATGACACTCTCATAAAATTTCATATTAAATTTTTTATTTTGTGTTTTAAAAATTAAGCCACACTAAGGGATTTATGTCTCAAGAATAACCTCTTTAACCATTGAAAAAATGAAATGTTTAAATTATAACGAGTGTGTGTGTGTATTTTTTAAATTTCAAAACAATCATTTTAATAATTGTAGTTTCTAAACATTGAAAAACTTGTAATATTTTCTAACATGAAATTGAACTAATGCTAAGTCAAAACAATTTGTCTTGCAAACAAAAAGTATAGTCCATGGCATGGACTAATATAAAAATTATGATATAAAAACTTCAACTAAGTACATTACAACAAAATCAAAACAAGAAAATGATATGTAAAGGACTATTTTAAGGAGAAGTTAGTAAAAAATGTCTAAGTAGGATGACAAAGATGTAATCAACAAAGGCATCATTGAAAAAGGAGTCCCCAACATGAGTTTTATATACAATAAGCCATCGACAGAGGACATGTTAATTATAGATATGTTGATGTCTATTGAAGGTCCCTTCAATATGAAAGTTCTCTACAATCAAAATAACAATAACAATGAAGGTAAAGTCAATGATTACAAAGTTAATGAATACTTGTTAATGACCATAATTCAGTTTGTTGTGACAATAAACCAATTGTATAGGACACCTGTAAGGCACATAGGTGCCATCTCAACAATGGTCTATGTGACTCTTGGAGTGCTAAAGAAGTAACGTTAAGGGGTTTTTTGATTCCATACTTGTAACCATGAAGATTGGCTTGTACATATCAAATGAAAGGCATATAGATCACTAGCATAATAAAATCTTCTATAATGTTATTTTAAGGGAAAAATTGAGATGAATAAGGGCTTTTTTTTCTTGGACTATAAAGTATAAAGAGGTTTTTTCTTTGTGGATATGAGGTTCCATGGATGGAGTTTTGAAGTAGTGGATCCAAGTATTGGGAAGAGATTTGAGTCCTTGAAAGTTTCACAATTATGCATTGTAGCATGACCAAGGAAACAAGCTTTAGAACAGAGGTCAACCAATAATGTGTTGTACTAGCTTGAGTTGAGAATGAGAGGATCCAAGCTCAAGGGCATGCTAATGCTAGAGTTTGGAGATATATGAATATGTTACACAACTAAGTAAATATCACGCAATTTTATTGAAGTTGAAAGTTCCACTTGATTGATGGGAATTTGGAATATGGAACCTTACCCGAAGCGTTTGGCTCATTTTAAAATGACCCATATAGTAAAAATTTAAAAAATAAGAAGAACAAATCAAGATAAAACTTTGATTTGCCTAAAAAATAGAACTATAAAAAAGGCGGAGATTGTCCACTTATCAACTCACTCTGAATGTAGGATATTAAATGCCCAGAAAAAAAGTTATTTTCTCTCATAAAAATTGTTTAATTATTTAAACAAAATAATTATGATAAAAACAACTTGAACTGGTGTATTATAACAAAATAAAAACAAGAAAATGGTACATAAAAGTTTAGTAAAGAAAACTTAGTAAAAATGGACAAGTAGGATGACAAAGATGTCACTCAAAGGGGACTCAATGACAAATGCATGGTCGAAAAAGGAGTACCTAACAAGATTGTTATTGACAAGAAGACATCGACAAAAGACTTGTTGACTATAACTATGTTGATGTTGATGGAAGGTCCCTTCAATATGCAAGTTGTTGACAAGAAAAATTAACATTAGTGAAGGTAAAATTGATGAATGCAAAGCCAATTAATGTTTGTCAATGACCATAATTCAGTTCATTGTGACATTAATCCAATTGTATGGGACATCTGTAAGGAAAATATGTGCCACCTCAATAATGATATTGGAGACATATGGAGTGTTAAAGAAGTAATGTCAAGGGGTTTTTAGATTCCGTGCTTGTAACCAGAAAGATTGATTTGTACCTATCAAAAGAATGGCATATAGATCACTGGCATAACCGAATCTTCTCAAATGATTTTTAAAGGGAAAATTTGACATGAATGAAGGGTTTTTTTCTCAGACCGTAGACGCCAAATATGTTTTTGCTTTATTTGGATGAGGTTATTATTCCAAACTTCAATGGATTGAGTTTTGAAATACTAGAGCCAAATATTAAGAAGAGGTTTGAGTCATTGGAAGTTTCACAATTATACATTGTAGTATAACTAAGGAGACAAGATTTAGAACAAATGGAAACCAATCATGTGTTGTACTAGCCTAAGTTTAGAGTGAGAGGATCCAAGAAAGAGCTAAGCTCAAGGGCATGGAAAAGCTAGAGTTTGGAGATACATGGGTGTGTTGCACAACTATGTAGTGCCAAAGATTAAAATTTGAAGAGAAGAGTTGCAGGGAGGTGCAACATATTCCATAATTGAGGAGTTGTACTAGAGTCCATGTTCCATGGGAGCCACAAATTTGTCATGTTTGAGGATTAATAAGAAAACTTCATCTTTCTTGCTAGAGTATTTGTCACTAAGAGTTTCTCTAAGATAAATGGGTAAATTTGCAAATTTCATTACCGATTTACTCCATTGCTAGATACATCATAAATGTTTTCTAAATAAACCTTCAAGAAACAAAAGATGCATTATTTTCTCTTACAATATAGTGGAATTATAACATAAAATGTTAATATAAATATAAGAAAAATATAGTAATTATAACACTTTGATAGTAGTAGCCATTAGTATATCTTTTTTTCTTTTCTTTTTTTCTTCGGGAGAACAATGTGTCAATTCTCATATAGCCTTAATTATTATGTATTCTTGATTTTATTCAAGAAATAATCTAGAAGACCCTAAATCATATGATTTAATTTTATAAAAATATTTATTTTGTGTCAAACATGAAGTACTTCTATTTGTTTAATTAGGTAGCATTGAAAAAAAGTGGTAAGCACAATAACTACTTATTCTTATACTGTATAATAATTATATAATAGTATCATAGATACTAGCATACCCCAAAGCGGGGGAAAAGAAACACCGAAGAGAACTTCGATATGTTTCAAAAATGAGAGAATTTTGTGTGTAGATAATATAAGTTTATGTTATGAAAGCAAGTTTAGGAAAATAAGTGAAAATAAGTTACATTAAGCTTCTAAATCACCACAAAAGTGAAAATAAGTTTCTTCGAAAAGGATTTTGTATAGAAAGTTTTTAAATTTGAAAACATTCGGTGAATAAGTCAATGTTTTTGCCTAGGTCCTTCTAATGCCAATGGAATCTTGCAAAGCAAAAACGTCAAAAAATCCAAGAGGCATAGTTATAGGTTTTTTCCAAGTTTTAGGTAGCTTTAGAGAACCTCGAAACCCCTGGATGTGGAGGAACTATACCTTTGAAACTAAGACCTAACCTGGACGTGGAGAGACTATACCTTTGAAATTGAAACTTGAACTATGTGAGACATCAAATTTTATGCACATAACAATTTGCACAAGCGACACCATTTTTCATGTCGACCATTTGTGTGGGTCCTCTTATAATCTCATGTATTGAAAAGATCATTGAATGGCCAAATAAGGTTGACAGGTGAAGAAAATATATTGTTTCAAGTTTTTAATATCCCAAGTCATTCTTTGTATTGAATATCGATAGTATATAGTCAAGATGTCCATTAGTAGCTTGTTGCTTAATTTTCATGACGTAATGGATGCAGAAGCCAACCCCTTTCTGCACACATATTATAGCTAAGGAGGCACAAGTTTTGATAGATATAAGAATTCCATTGAATTTATTTTACCTTCTCTCTTCACTATTTTACCTTCTCTCTTCACTACACGTACAGGCAAAGGCATGGTGCCCTTCACTCCTTGTGGATCCCAAAACCATCATGATGGAATGTGGAGGGCCTCTGAGTCGTAAGCTTTGATATATGAAATTGAAAATTACAATCCAATGAACACGAAGTCATTTTCTTATTGTTACATTTCTTTGCAAAATAACTAATATAAATATGGCCGCTCATTAGACTCCCATAAACCTTTCTTCAACCTTCATATTCGCATAAGTTTTTCTTTATTTTTCAAGTTTTGCAACTTTGGTTAGCTCCATTAGTAAATCTCATTGTCGGATAAACGTTTTTCAAAACCATGGTGGTGGCCTGGCTTGTTGACTTTTTAAATCTCAACCAAACTTCAAATCACCCATGTGTTTTCCATTTCAATGTATTTTTGGCTCACAGAGTTTGGGTTTTCAAATGTACAAACCGAGTGTCTGGTGGAACCTACACAGTTGTGTTTCAGATGATATACATGACCGCCAAACGTCCCATGGAAACTGTGGAAGTAGACGGTTGTAACAACATAAATATGTATGACAAACTATGAAAGTTGACTAAGAGATATGGTTGAGAGCTCTTCACCCATTGACTTTGGTGTTGGACAAAATCATCATTATTGATGATTTATTGCAGAAATATTTTGTAAGTATTGATGATTGGATACATAATTACTGTGTGGGGAAATAGAATGGTGCTTGTTGATTATCATGAAGAGCATGCATTTGACAATATTCAAATGAGGAGGTTGCAACTTGTTGATACTGAAGCTTCTCTCTTGGAACACAGTATAATGACGATGAAGTCCCTGAATCTCATATGGATTTGCTTGAACAAACATCCCAACTCTTCTCTACCTTCCTAGATTCTAATGAAGAATTTAAGGCTTCTACAAGTGTCGGGGAGTGCAGTAGAAATATTCTGGCAAGATGAATCACAGGTAAATAGAAATCCATTATTCACAAGTAAATAAACATCCGTTGTGTTAAAGTTTGTATGTTTAGTTTGTATTAAAATCTCCATATGTAAGTATCTAGATTATGGTACATGTAAGCATTTTATAGGCATCTTGGAAGCAATAACCAAAGAAATTTCCCATCTCATGGCCATCAAAACCGAAGCCAAATGGGATAGAAAAGCCTAGGTATTTTCATTCAAGGATTTGCAGAGCATGCATTACCTATACACACATCAATCTATGAATCAATGAGACTTTATCCGCTGGTCCTCTTGGAATCCAAGCACACTCTATCCAATGACATTCTGCCTGATGGGACTATCGTGCACAAAGGCACTTGAGTGACTTACCACCCATATGCCACGGGTCGTAGGGATGCCATCCGGGGTACCGACTGCCTCAAATTCAAACCAGAAAGATGGTTGAACAAGGATGGGAATTTTATCTTGTAGAGTCCCTTCAAATTCCCAGTATTCCAAGGTGACACGCGAGTCTGTCTGGGAAAAGATATGGTGTTATTCAGATGAAATATGTTGCGACAACTATGGTTTGTATGTTCATATTGCAACGCCTGGTTGAGTCTTCAGCTATGGGAAATCCAAAGCTCATTCACAGTTTGACTGCATGCATAAAGGGCTGTTTTCCCATTCTACTTGAAAATAAGAAGGTCGATTGATAGCCCAGTATCCCCATCATAACTTCGTTTGGTTCAGTGTTTTTCACTTATAAAAATACATTTATAAAATAAAGGAGATCCAAATACCACCAATTATACTTTAATATTTTAACTCTCATTTATTATTATCCTTGAAAAAATAAAATATAAATCCCATATCTTTTTTTAGAAACAAAATTTCAATTAAGTTCTAAAAAAATTAAAATATAAATCCCCTATCTTCTTCTTGAAACAAAATTTCAATTAAATCCCCCATCTTCTTCTTGAAACAAAATTTCAATTAGGTAAGAACCACACATTTAATAAAATAATAAAAACAATTTATGTTTGCTCAAATAATTTTGATGTGGAATTATAAAGAACAAGTTCTCTAAACAGAAGAAATCTTAACTTAGCATGTATTTATACTCGTATGGAAAAACTGAAAAGACCGTGTTCATAATATAGTTTAAAAACTGAACTTCTCTTCCCCTGAATTTCCCTCTTCGTGTGAGGTCAGGTCAGGGTCATTGCTGCGAGATTCCCATTGCATTGCATTGGTCAAATGCATAGTTTGTACACCACAAAGAATAAAGAAATACACGACATAAGAGGTATTTAACATTGAGATGCATGATATTCATTAATTAATATACATGGTAGTAGGCACAAAGGAGAATTCAATGCTAGTTGAGTCTTTTCCAATGTTTAATCTTCTAGCTGTTGCTTTTCACTTTCGTTCCTTACTTTTAGGAGAGAGAGGGGCTAAGGAACTTATTCTTGCCTCTTCATCTTGGCTACTTGCGATTTATTGACGGTGCCAACATCTCTCGGGAAGGGTGGTCTCCCCAAACACCAATCCTTAAAGTGATGCGGAAGTGCGCTCAAATAGCACACATATCTTTGAAGAGGAGGAGCAAAGCCTCACTTGCCTAAGCCGCCTCTCACTGCTGCCCATGCCTTAGAACCTTACATGCATTAAATCTGATATTTGCATATATACAAATGTGAGCTCTTTAACCCATATGGAATGCCTATGACTCAGCCTATCAACCAATCTTTGATCTAACAAATGTGCCAGGTCTTATTGGATCCACTAGAAAAACTTATTTGGGAAACCCATATAACTTCTAGTTTTATCTTATAAAGCATCGAGACTTTCGTTTTATCTTATTTAGAATTGACGTTCCTCACCTTTAGGATTGGCCTTATCCTCTTTCTATCGAGTATATGATGAAAGGATCCATGAGGTGTAGATCAGTTGGCCTTTGTGGGGTTTGGTCCTCATGAGGTCTCATGTTCAAACCTCTTGGTGAGGGGTTGAGTTTGTGAGCCAAGTGGTGGGGCCTTTGGCTAACTCGTTGGAAGCCCACGTTACTTTCCTTATGGGGGTGACCGTAGTATTCTCTTGCAGGAGGTGTTTCCATCCTTTAATGCCTCGTGCAACCACGTTGACATTTCTACTTGCCATTTGGATAGATCATTCTCACATTCAAACTAAGGCTGGCCCCAACCCAGGTTTACTGCTACTACTCATGGAATCAGTGATCTACTCATGCTCTAGCTCCGTTTTCTACAAGGTGCATGGTTCCTGGTTGGGAAAAAAAATCTAATGAAAGCAACTTTCTTTTTCAACCTCTCTTTCTTTCCTTTGGCTTGCTATCAATCAAGAAGCAACGAGGTTTCTAGTAAACCTAAAAGCAATCGATCCAATCCCACCAATTATTATAAAGTTCATGAGATGCCAATCTTGAGTAATAAAAGATAACGAGATTTATAAAAAGCCAAATATTGAATTAGAAGGTACTCTATAAATAAATTATTATTTTGTTCAACACCACTGGTTCATGGAACAGCCAGCAAGCATCCCTCCCTCTTCTCCCAACCCTCGCACCTAGCTAGTTTCGTCGAGCCTATTTAGTGTCAACTAGCCCACGATTTATTTTCTTTATTGGACCTGCCCAGTGGAAGAAAGCAATAAAAAGGCCACTCTACTAAGCTTATTGACTAGGCTTGGCTACTCGAGCTGGGATAATCAGGTTAGAGACACTCATAGCTGGAATCAACTAGACTACTCACTTATTGGGCTTATAGGCTTGGCTAGAGATAGTCATTGACAAACGATTATTCCATACCTCCATCTTTAGTTTCTTCTTCTGGGAAACCTACCTAACCCTTTATTATTTTATAAGCACATGCCTCATCTTTAGTTTCTTAAGTTTAATCTTCCAGCTGTTGCTTTTCTTATATTTTGACAACCAAAGTATTCAAACAAACACAAAATAACTTCTGGCAAATCTCTGTTGTCCGTGGCAAATAACTTCTTAAACTCCGTATTCTTACACATGGTATATGGTTACATTCAATATACTTGCCTAGGTCAGGGTTCAACTTCTTGCTCAAGAACAAGATATTACCATCTAATTTTAGAAAGTGATATAGATAGATTAAGTGTGGCTGAGAAAGAGAACACCATGTCTATTTTTGTGGGATTTCAGGTGCCATTAGAGCTAGAAATAGTGCAGAACGCATGAATAATCTAGATTTTCAAGGGTGTGGGGATACAGGATTAGATTTGTAAATTGAAGGATTTAACGGGTATGTTGATGGGATTAATGCCAGGAGTATAATATTGGAAGTTGGGGGAGATGAAACTATCGCAGGTGCTAAGGGCGACCCAATAATGAAAAACAATTCATTATCTGAATTATTTCCCATTTGATCAAAGATCATATTCATTTGGATTTTCTACAACAGACGTTCAACAACAGATGTTCTACATCAGACATGCTATGGGGATCACATGCATGCAGGTTTGATAAGAAGGGAGCCTGAGTCTTCGAAGAATAGGATCATCAACTAGATTTCAATCTATGACAAGTCTGTTGTTCGTGAAGAGATTGTTCTCTATATTTACATCCAAGCAAGCTCATCCATGAATACTTCTCGGTGGTCAACCTTGTCATGTCACTGATATGATATACGATATGAGATGTGATATACCATACAGAGTTTAAGAATACGATACAGA
Source organism: Pseudotsuga menziesii (assembly GCA_001517045.1). Lineage (NCBI taxonomy): Eukaryota > Viridiplantae > Streptophyta > Pinopsida > Pinales > Pinaceae > Pseudotsuga > Pseudotsuga menziesii. The sequence goes on from LPNX010973037.1 coordinate 695,258, forward strand.
GTTTGTGGACATGGGGAGGCTTGTCACAAGTCATCGATAGACGACGAGTGGACGACAAAACCTGTAGAAAGAACAACCCCTTACATAACACCTTTGGTGTAATTAAGAGTACACATGCATAAGTGATATTTACAATGTTTATGTACTTTAACACAAATATACATATCCAGTTTTTTGCTAATATTTTGTCAAAAAGCTTCCAAATTCAACTAATCTAGTTAGAAAAGAAACATTAATCTTATTATCTAAAAATAATGGATGTAACACCCCATTATTCATATTAGGTGTAGTTAACTTTGTTAGTGAAGCAAAAAATTTGAGCGCAATATTTTTGGTGAAACCTTTGTTTCCTAGCATATTTATAAGTTAATAGGTATAGTTTCACCATTTTGATTTACAATACATCTTGTATCAAATTTCATCTAAGCTAACAACAATTTTGACTCTTAAAATGAGTCAATTTAACTCAAGTAATGATAGTAAGTCTACCTCTAGAAACGAGTTGATTTAGCAGTCTAGTCCAATCCAGTCTTGAGTAGTGTGTGTTTTCCACACTGGGATTTATCTTCCAAACCAACTAGCATCTCAACTACCAGTTCTATTAAACTGGTGGGGTTTCTTATCTCTCCATGTCCTAAATTCTAACAAAAATAATAACAACAATAGAGACAACAGCCTTCAATTTCCAACCTCTACCTTAAGATTCTAGTTCAAAGTTTTTACCAACAAACAATCATCCTCCTAGTTACCTTTACTCTCCAATATAATTTCCCCTCTAAGTGCCAACCTCTTAGTCATTTTTGAGACCCTCTGTTAATAGGTTTTTCCACAATATTCTTAGCACTCTCTAGAAGGATCCTAAGAAAGTCAATATCATATAATAATCATTCACCTACCAAAAATAAGTGACACGACAAGCCAATTAGCAAATCAAATTTCTTATTAAATAAAATTCATATGTTGTAAGTCAAAATATAATAAAACATCAATTTATCTTAAATATTATGTTTTTTTTTTCAATCATGCTAAATTATATTGGTGAGAACTTGAAATCATATCACCCATTTAAAAAAAATAAATCCTAAAATGAAATGCAAATGAGATGTGATTTAGACTAAGTGAAAGGTAAATGAATCTAAATGAAATGAAAATCAACCCAGTATAAGGCTAATTATAATTATATATTTTACTCTTATTACATCCATCACGCACCAACCATTAGTAATAATAATAATATTAACTAAATATATTAAATGATACTAGTGCTGGCATGCAAGCTATGTATGCATGGCCATTTACACATAGCTAGTGCATGTGTAAATGTTGGGATGCCTAATAGGGAAGACAAATAATTGACTAAACCAAGCCAAATACACGACAAATAGATAAGTGTGAAATTCATCTTTCTCATTAACATATGTACATATAAGTACATTGATATGACTCTTGGGTTCATATTCCCAAGCTCTTGGATTCCTCATACCAAAAACACAATAATTATTTAATGCATATGGATTAATGTTTCCAACATTCCCCCCCTTAATCCTAAGGTGTATGTCTGAGTCCAAGAAAAGAGAGCTAAAAAACTAGAAATGGACAGTTGCAAAAGGCTGAACATCTCTAGCTTGACAATCCAAAATTTCCAAGTAAGTTAGTAGAAGTTGAAGTCTTCTACTAAGCCCTGAAAGTAAGGTGGTCTCTGAAACGGGTGATTTTGGGATGACCACAAACCAAATGGTTAGCGGAAGCTGGTGTATTCTACTAAATGGGTGGTTTTAGGATGGCCACAAAATTTGGAACTCGACAAAATGTTTGGCTTTGGATCATTGTTTTCCTCTAGAACTTGGCGCTAACTCTAGTTCTCGCTTAGTAGTTCTCTCTAGAGCTTGGCTCTAGGGATCAATGGTTCCTTATGAAAAATGGTGCTTTAAGGACCACCACAAAACAATGTTTAGTAGAGTAACACGAGTTTGATGTCTTCTACTAAACGGGTGGTTTTCAAAAAACCACAAACCAAATCATGCTTAGTGAAACATGGTTTTGTCCATGGCTTTGGATGCAGATCTAACTCTGGATAGGTGGCTTTAGCTTGAGGCTCTAGCAATTGGCATAAGGTTCTGGATATGGATCTGATTCTAGTTTAGGCTCGCTTATTCTGGCTCACTTGTTCTCACTCGCTTGTTTTTGACAATTCATCATCCCCCATTATCATGAACAAATTGAGGAGAAAAAAATCTCATGGTGGTTATGAGTGTAAAAACTAGACACATAATACCATAATCTAATGAATGCTCTGGAGCAAGGTTCTCTTTCTATCTTTAGGCTATAAATATGAATCTAGATATGTCTCAATTTCGCTTGTTCTAGAAGTGAAGAAGGTTGTGACTGCTTGCTGTCAGATTCATAGGGCTTTGAAACTTGAAGCCTAACTATCAATTCATGATATCCCCCTCTATTAGGTACAATATGAGAAGTAGGAAATTTTTATGCTACAAGTAGTGTCAGAACTTGAGACCGGGTTTTGCGATATAAATGATATATCTTTTTAGTTGTTGTTGACCATTACCAATAATCCATCCACCCATATTGAATCTCCAATCTTGTAGGTTTATTCAGCATTGAACATCTATCTAAAGACTGGTTATTATTCCCAAAATGCTAACAAGGATGGAGATCTGATGCAGGCCTAAAACTATCAACTTGCTCTATCCAGGATTCTCCTATGATAAGTAAAAAAGCTATCCAAATCTATCATATTTTAACAACAAAAAATACTCCATGTTACGGAGAGAAATTCCTATGGCTTGGGGTACCACAACAGACAACTTGATTCCAGAAATCAATCTTTTCCAATATGCAATAGAAATTAAATATCTAACACTAAAGGATCAGACCTCGTACTTTATTTCGGACGGTTGAAGTAGATCCCCGTTGAGCTTTCCAACTTTAGCTTGAATTGATAAATTACTTCCTCAACAACAAGTAAACAATACAAGCATACTATATATCATGGTGTTAGATCTATTCTAGCATATATAATCAACAATGTATAAGCATTTGAAATAATCCCATGGATAAAATATTCATTCAAACACACATTATTGGACAGGAAAAGATATTTCCATTAATATAAATCAAAGATTACAATAGATACAACCTCTGATGACACGTCTGCGAACTGGAGAAACTGAGTCCCCCACTTGGGCCTCCACCACCTCAATCCTCCATCTCTTGATAGCAAGCTTACAAGCAAAAGGCAAGCTTGGGAAGAACACACTAGTGCTCCAAGGGACAAAGGGATGTAGACTCAAGCATAAGTTCTGGCAACAATGGACTATAGTTTCTTTGCTCTCAATTCTCTCATATGCCTTCAATGTACCATAGAGTTCCTTATATAACTTTCCAAAGGGGTAATGAAAGGTCGAATCTGAGCGATCTCAAAGCATAGGGAAGGCCAGGAGTCAAGTGAGTCGGATCCAGTCTGATCCATGTCAAGGAAAACTCCAAAAGGATTTGGATTTTTGTACACATCCCGATGTATGCGGTTTTAGGGGTCAAACCCGTGTATATACGCGATTAAGGTATTAAAAGTCACGTATATAATTTTTCACATGTTTTTAGGGATGATCAAGGAAACATGAAAGGACAAAAAATGGTCCATGGGGTCTAAGGAGTCTGTAGCGGGACAGGGGAAGGCCATACAAAGTGTGATTTACCTGGAGTGGTAAAACCAGCTATAACAGATGCCCCCTAATGTGTGAGGTCAGAGGGGTCATACGATGGTCGAAATACATTATAAGTCCATCCCAGAAGTGGAATGATGAAGAATCCCAAATGGAAGACCAACCACCCAATCAACATAGTACAATGATACAACTCTGCACATACTGCAAATACATATAGAAGTCCCAGATACATAAGAGTAAAATGGCCATGAATAGGCATGATACAAGATATCACATAAGTGGTCATCGCCACATACAATATACATAGATCAGAATCTCCATGATGAAGATATACAAAGGACCATGATCTCCATAATGGCTGAAGATATATAACAGATCAAGATCTCCATAATGGCTGGAAATGTATGACATATACTGGAATCAAGTCACAAGACCTGAAATATCATGAACAATGGCACGATCAAGGAGGTAGCATATAAGAGATGCCACCAATCTGGAAAGTCTTCTACACAAACCGCTACAAGTACATGTCCTACTATGCGAATAGAGGTGTCGAGGTCAAACATAGTAGTCCATCGTTTGATTACTGGTCATTAATGTATACCGTTAACAGACGTGAGATCACCTACCGATAATGAAAATGGGAATCAAGGTGCTAGAGTGCAAACTAACAAGTGTGAATAAATGTGTTGAGGTCAAACACTTGAGAGGATCCATCGATTAGGGGACATTGATGTATTCCCAAAGACTATAGATGGCGAGAGAACCTGCCACTGATGACTGCAAGTCTCAAGGCACTCAAAATAACTCTAGATTCCAATCCCAGAATAAATGATATGAAGTCGATGGGATGAAATCTGCTGGAAGGAGGGCATTAAGGCATCCCCCATCATCCAACATGAGGTACTTAGCAAAGCTGTATAATGTGGAAGAACTCGATCATAAGGTGCACGAACCAGTAACTGTACCGGGAATGGATGACATGCAAAGTCAAGGTCACTGAGGAATGGCCGACTCAGGCTTCAACTTCCTTTGAACAAGAGCATAACGACGTATGGTGACTGAATGAAGGCAGCATAGACTCGATATACAAACTGGGACATCTCTGCGACACAGGAGGCATCGATAGAGGCTGCATAGGGACTAGAAGCTTAACCAGTCGGTGGAGATAAACTTAGATAAATGAGTACAGCTCCTAAAGTCAAACTATAACCCAACCAATGGATGTGATATACAGTGCTCTGTTAGAAGGCGACACGACTTGACAACTGCCACAGATAACATCTTTCCTTGTCTGGCTTTTTGGTTTTTTGATTTTTTTGGGACTTTTTCAGTTATTTAAAAAGCTTGAAAAAGAATAAAATGGCTTTATAGTTACAGACTAGGAGGAGACGAGTGTCATAAGGGAAAACAAACTAGTTCCAATCAGTGGAACATACCTATGCTCAATGCAAGGATACATATGTAGGATATCGACACTCGGGGGAAAAATCCCCTCCCGGTAAAAAGGGAAACAAGCTATGAAGGATATATAAAAATGGCTCTGCATGTCTAGACATGAGACAAGATCGGGCTATATGGCTGAAATGCAATGTCAGGGGAGCTAGCATAAAGCTCAATAAGGCAGGCAAAGCTCATGATAATGCATTCACAACTTGATATGAGGGATTCCTGAGGGAAATAAGCCAGCAAAAGATCAAGAGGAGTATGAGGCTCTTGCGAAATGTCATAGCAGTACTATACAATGGACTCCCACACCCTAAAGGAGAAAACATCAGCATGGGCACCAAATGCAAATAAGGCGCTAACTAGGGTACCCATGTAAGGTGAAGCTCTACCACTCATATCATGCCACTTCTAAACCAACAAGAAGGTTCCGTGACATAATAGAGTGGGTTCGTACCTAAGGTCATTATGAAATGATCATAAGGTCATGCAAAATGCAAATGGTGATGAAAGCTAACCTATATGCCAGTTTAGACATGATACCTGAGATCGGCATGAACGGGTCAATCCAATGGCTGAAACGACACTGAAAAAGGTCCTCTACATCATGAATTATGTCAAAAACGGTCCAAAATGGTTAGAAAATGTTAAAACTATAGGAAAGGGGGTAAAAATCTTCAAATATTTAAAAAATTTATATAAATAGTAAACAATTCAAAATATTATAAAACATTTGAAACTTTTACCCATTTGAGCTCAGATTTTCCACAGCGAATTCCAGGAGATCCAGCCGGCGGAATCCACTACCGTTTCTTCCAGGTATTTACTCATGCTCTTCTCTTTCATTTTGATGCAATTTTTGTGAAATTCCATGGTTAATTAAGATTTATAGGCCAAACTAAAATAGGCGCTGCGGCCCACATAGAAATCGAGGGTTTTTCTACATATAGGGCTGGATATACGCGGAAAATGCCCCCAAACCCGCGTAGATACGCGGCTATTTTGAAAATAGTCGCATATGAGGCCGCACATAAGGTTTTCTAAGTGATCTAATGGGAAAATTTGCAATTTCTTGTGCAGGATGGTCCTAGAGTGGAGAGAGCGTGAACATGGTGAGGTAGAGGAAGCAGTAAGGGCTTATCTAATGGCTCAACAAGCTCTACGTGCATGTGGACTCTACAAGTTTTGGTGTCTTGGTCATTTGAGGGCCAAACCAAGACTATTACAGATGCCAGTGGATTACTGGGATCCAGACTCAGAGTCCTTCCAGATAGATGGGATGTCCCTCACTTTAGAGGTGGAGGACATATACTTCATTACTGGGCTTTCTAGACAAGGGGAAGTGGTGAACCTTCGTTCCCGTGGTGGGCCAGGAGGTGGCCTGACTGTCGACGAGTACATTGCGGTGTATTGCTATCCAGACATAGAGAAGGTGGGGAGTCAGGTCCCTACCAACGCTATACAGGTGCTGGGCCTAAAGGCCATATTATTGACAGTGGGCAGGATAACAGGCTTGGTATCACTTCACCAGGCCTCGCGGCCTCTGATGTTCTATGCAATGGAGTGCATGAGACCCATAATTTATGATTGGAGCACTAAACTACTAAGCAACATGAAACATCAGCTCAGTGAGTGTAAGGCAGGCAGAGTGCGGAACTTCAGGTTCAACAGTATACTGAGCGCGTTTTTATTCGAGCGTGTTCCAGGATTGAGCCCCAAAGTGGACGTTCCTCTTCACGGGGTTCGAGATTTGGCCCAACGGCGTTGGGCAGATGCGATGCGCAGACTGGGGGGTGGTAGGGTGGCCAACCCCTATCCAGCTGAGTTCTTTTCATGGTGGCAATGACAGATAGTTGCCATTGATGAGTACCCCTATGCGGGGATAGATTTACGGGGGGACCTGGACATGCCGCTACCACTAGGATCGGCATATGGCGACATAGGTAACGAATCTTGACCCTCTCTTTTTTAAATTTTTTGAGTTATTTTTTTTTTTGTGTTTTCTTGATTATACGGAATCAAAAAGACATATTTTTGCGTGACAATACATAGTGAGATCTACCATTTGTGTGTAGATGTGGGGCCATGGGGGCCGGAAGGCTTCCCTCGTCATATACGGAGGGGAAGAGGAGATGATATCATGGGTGTGGATGTGGAGCGGATGCTCCAAAGCATTCATACCAATTTCATCAGGTTGACACATAGGGTTCCCATGGCACAAGTCGAGGACTTGCCTGAGGCTATGCAATGCCAGGTGGTGGGTGTACCATGAGCATGGGTGCGATTTTTCCGACGGCTGGCTAGAGCCGTAGTGACCTTCCATGATCACAACCCTCCTCCTCCTCCACAGGATTAGACACATGGGAGTGTATATATTTTGTACTACCGTGTATTATATGTTGGTGGCTCGAGAGCCCCAATTTTGTATCATGGCACTATGTATTATCACATTTTGAGTTTTATATAATTTTTTTTATGGTGATCAGTTTATTTATTTACATTTGTAAAAATTGTGTTTGTGATGAATTTACTGTGAATGAAACAAATGCCAATCTAACACGTAGTTAGCATATGAGTCAGCAACTTGATTGTTAATTCTTGAAATGTGTATATATGTTATATTGTCAAATTGCCGTTCTAACAATCTCACACGTAAGAATCTTCTCAATAATGTCAGATCTCTAACATGGTACAAACCATTAAGCTATGACACTACTAACTCCGAATCAAGACGTACCTCAAGAGAGAGAACGCCATGTGAAATGGCATCCTATAGAAGCTCAATAACGGCACTATATTCAACAGCATTGTTGGAAGATGGCCACAGACATATGCCTCCTGAAGACAGTACCTAACCCATAGGAGTATAAATCACGCAAGCAACAGAGGCTGAGTGTTGAGTGTGATGGCTCGCAACATCCGTGAATCCTATGTAGGAAGATTCCATTGACATCTGCCAAAAGAAACGGAAACTAATCACTAACCCGATCACGATAAGAAAAAGACCTAACTATGCAAAACTGTACACTAATATAGAATAAGCAACCTCAGCTGAAAATTATGCATAGTATTTCTTGAGATAGAGCCCATTTCTAGGCTCCGCCGAGGCCGTTCCTTTGTAATCTACTAGCTCATAAGCACCCTTCTCTAACACACGTTTGATCACGTAAGGGCCCCGCCACATAGGATTAAATTTCCCTGCCCCCAAGGGTTCTTTCGGTTGATCCCACAAAAGGACCAAGTCTCCTTCACTAAACCTCCTTGGATGGGCAGACTTATCGTACTGGACCTTTACATGACGTTTATTGACTTCTAGAGCCACCAAGGCATCCTGACGCTGCTCATCAAGTTGCTCAAGGTGGACCAAACGCTCCTCCAATGGTGAAGTGTCTGGTAAGAGTTATACAGCTAGTTTCAAAGAAGGAATCTCGCATTCAACCGGCAATATCAACTCCACTCCATGTGCAAGTTGATATGGAGAAAAACCAGTGGTAGTCTTAACAACGGTTCTATATGCCCACAAAGCAGGTTATAACATGGTGTGCCAATTATTCTTACTTTGTGCGATGGTTCATTGGAAAATGGATTTGAGTGATTTATTCACTGCTTCTACCTATCCATTCACTTAAGGGTAGTAAGAAGATGAATGCTCTTGCTTATACCCTAACTTTAATGCCAACTCTTCCATCATACGGTTCTAAAGTGCGAGCCATGGTCAATGACAAGCTCTTTTAGAATCCCGAACCAAGTAATGATTTGGTTGAATACGAAGTGAGTGGCTGTTTCACTGTCGGATTTTACTGTAGGCATAGCCTCAACCCATTTTGTGAAGTAATTAACAACCACTATAATATGATGGTGAGCAATCCATAAAATCGAGCCCCCACTTAGTGAAGGGACTAGCGGTGATAATGGGATGTAATGGGGCAGGTTTCGAGCGCATATTATGTGCAAACACCTGGCAAGGGTGGCACCTCTTAACCGCATTAACACAATACTTAAAGATCGACGGCCATAAATAACCCGCTCTTAAGATCTTTTGAGCTGTAGAAAGCCCAGATAAATGACCACCACACGCCCCTCCATGGCAATCATTCAGCACTACCTTAGCCTCTTCATGAGTTAAACAACATCGTAAAAATGGAATCTACCCCACGGCGGTACAAAGTGCTATCCATTATGAGGTAGTTCTTAGAGACATGACATAATCGTTGTCGTTCATCTCACGAGAGGTGAGTAGGGGTCTTCAATGTTTGTAAATATATTATGATATCCCCATACCATGGGTCTAAAGTTGATATTAAGAAGATGTGTTCATCCACAAAAGTATCTTCACAAACCAACTCCTCAGCCTCGCTCGGGAAATCCGATATAAGCTCTTCAAAAATTAAATACTTCTTCGACTTTGTCGAAACAAATCCGAGATCAAATTATTGCAGAATGGCAATCCATTTATTATATTTTCCCCCAATCATCCATCGAGTGAGGACGAATTGAAACGGATTGACATGGGCTACAACCAAGGTCTGGCTAAGGAGAATATAATGTCTCAACCGCTGAACCGCATGTACGGTAGCTAAAGCAAGCTTCTCGACATGAGAATAACAAATCTCTGCGTCAATAAGGTTTCGGCTCAGATAATATATGACATGCTCTTG